>JZKD02S0263737.1:306537-327188 GCA_000966675.3 Picea glauca
TTCATTAACAAAATCTGTGAGCACTGAGAAGTTCTCTTGGTGTAGAGGATCCATGGGCATTGTTGCCCTGGATTGTTGACTATGTAACCATGTAACCCCCTGTGTGCAAAGAAAAAAACAAATGGGAGAATGTTGGGTATGTGTTATATTCTTTGCATGAGTAGTAGTGTCTGAGTATCTGCGCCGGGCGCACAGGGGGGTTTGGGGGCAGCGCCCCTGAATTTTTTTTTCGGGACGGCATATTTCCACTGGGACGACATATTTCCGGGACCACATGATATTAGGTGATTTTTCGGCACATGGTTTTTTGCCGATGCTTTTCTATTTCTGGTTAAGGAATTAGGGTTTTGGACTAATCCAGGTCATTGGGTTAGGGATTTGGATGTCGTTGGCTCCTATATGTATATTGTATTGTAAACAATGTAACACAATGTATGAATATAATATATGTTGGTTTTCCCGGTTTGGGTTTCTAGGTGAAATATCTCTGTGTAATGTTTGTATTTGCCATTGTGTCTTTTTTGTTCTTTTCTGAATATCAGTTTGCAGTAGATATTGTACAAGGTTATAATTTACACTCTTTCCCTCCAGTGAACATACATCCTACAAAACACAAAGTTCAGGAGGGTTAACCCTTGTTTTTTTAAAAAACAATTCATTAAATAAAGGGTCCATGCAGGCTGTAATGATGACAGTCGCATGTACACGTGTGCAGTTTTTCCTCTGCCCAAGTGTACACACGACCTGTCATAAGACAACCCACGTGGACCTAGGACCGACCTTTTGAAGGTCGACGCCCCCCCAAAACTTGAAACTAAAATCATAAATAAAGATTTAAATTGCAAGAGGAGAGAGTTTATACTTACTTGGTCCAAGCAGATGATTGTTTCGTCCACCGAAGCTCCCGGAATCAATTATTTTCACAAAGGGGTAGTTTTGGCTTTTAGTCAATTTCTGAATTAACAATGGTGATAATGAGCTGCCAGCTTCTATTTATAGAGCCTTTTGGCCCTTTTTTGTCAATTTTTGGACCCTTTTGTCATTTTTTCTAAACTGAAAATCATTTAAGATGGTTCAAAAGTTTTCTTTGGATGATCAAGGGAGGTATTCCTTTGGGTATTTGGAAAATTTTTTGAGATTTGGGCGTTTGGACGGTCCTTTGGTAAAAATTCATTTTTTCCAGCTCGATGCATTTAAGTCAGGATTCCACCCCCACTTTCTGCATCTCGTTGTCTTTTCCGCTTTTCCATAGGATCAATCCCACTGAGTTGTTACACGAAACCCTAATTACTATTGTAGAAGTGTCGTAATTTGGTGGTAGAGCCTACCATAACATAGATGCCCTAGGTAGATCCTGGTTGCATGACGGTGTCCATGCTGTCACTAACGACTATAGGCTCGGGAGTCCTCCATAGTTTTTTCCTGATTATGAGTTTGAGCCTCATTTGCATGATTCCTTTTCACTCTTGACCTCACCCTCGGAACTCCCAAAAAGCATAACGGGTCTTCTTTTAAGCCCTTTTCAGACCCTCTAAACATGAAAAGATTGTCGAGCGATTTTATGGCCTTTCACACTCGTTAAACTAAAATTTGAGGTCACGTCTATCCAGCGGTAGTTTACCCCTTTTCGGTCCGGACGATCAACTGTACGAACAAAGGTATACTCTAAGGAACTTCAGTTCTCTAGAAGAGTACCCTCAGGTATCATTTTAACCCTTTTTTGGGCCTAAGGGACTAAATGTACGAAAAAGGAACCCCCACAGAGTCCATAGTTAAGCTCTTTTCAGACTCCCTAAAATTGAAAAGATCGTCGAGTGACCTTATTCTTTCACACTCATTAAAATGGTCCAGAAGAACATTCCCGACGGAGTCCATAGTTAAGCTTTTTTTAGACTCCTTAAAAATGAAAAAATGGCTGAGTGATCTTGTCTTTATCACACTCATTAAAACGGTTTTGAATAGACATCTTTTCGGTGCTATTTTACCCCTTTTTAGAACCGATTAGACTACCTTCGAAAAAGGTACCCCAGTGGAGTCTCCTTTTACGTTTTTTCAGACTCTCTAAATATGAAAAATCATCGATAGTACCTTCTCTGGGCTCGTTAAACTTGCATCAAAGGACGTTACCATTGTGTGTTTTGTTAACCACGTTTTCATGCCTGTGTCTTTGGTCTAATATCGGCTCCATGTTGCTCTCAACTAAACCATCTGAAGCATTCCTTATACGCAAGCCCTGTAGCACTTTTCCTCTGCGTCTTGACACATTTGGCCCCTGGAGGATTTTTTCCAAGTGTCCTTACTTTGAACATCAGTCTTGTCCTTGCGCCTCGAACTTGTATGTTTGTGACACTCGTTCCTCCTTTGTAACGTAACATTCTTTTATTCTTTTTCCAAAATTATTGAAAAAGACAAAAAAAATCAAATATACCCCAAAAAGAGGAAGGGAAAATTATTTTCTTTTTATTCGCAGCATAATGAGTTGCCCTTGGATAAAGCACATATCTTCATTTGTTCGTCAAAATCTGGGATTTAATACGACCTTAGGAAGTTGTTCTCCCTACATAGAGTTGTGTCCTCCTCCATTTGGTTATTCTTCCAAACATATGGAGAGTTTGTGTTGCCTACTGCCTCGTCAACTTATGTTAATTCCATGCTGCCTGAGTCTCATCATTTGTCGTGCTATTGTCCAAGGGAAGTTTTTACCAAGCCTGAGTTATCCCCTCTGCAGTTTGTCTCTTTCCCTCATTCTCGGCCATCCCGAAAGTCCAATCAAGTCTTTGTTCAAAATTGATGAAGCCTTCAGTCTGATACTAAAGATTCTCTAGTCCATGACCGATGAGTCATCGAAGACCTATGGGTAGTGAAGTCATACACTCATATTACACTCCTACCTGAGTTTTGAATATTTTGAAGTTGTTGCTCGACCTCTGAAGACCTCATATCCGACCATCACGCCTTATCAGCTTCTAGAAGATGGACACTCTACATGTATATCTTTTTGATTTCGAGATGTAGCTCCACTATGTATTGCTTGCGGCTACACTTTATATAGTTATATGACATGGATCTACAGTGTATTTGATTGGTAGACATGATTTTATTTTATCCCGAGCATGGATATGCCCGCCTCGGTGAGACAATTATTATTTTGCAGACGACACCTCCCGATTTCTGGTCCCTGGTCTCACTTGTTAGACACATCGGTGAAGATTGTTAATGTATTTAGGCCATCAGATGTTCTTCTAACCTCACACATTAGGGGGCATCTATTATAACCCTAATTTTCACCAGACATGCTTACCTGGCATTAGGCCATCTCAGATTCCTTCTTTTCCAAAACACTGTTGAACAACTCTTCTTAAAAACCCCTTTTATAAATACCCATGTGCCCTGCTCCATTACTGCACGCGTGTACACGCTAGCTGACCCAAGACAACCCGCATGTACCTACAAAAGAACAAAAAAAGGAAAGTTGGTGATGGAACACTCAGCTTTGGGTAAGTTAACTAAACCTTTTGGCCATGCATGGTCGGTCACTCGACCAAATACCTAGCTTCTTCTATCCTATAAAAGAAGGGTTAGGGGTCCCATTTGAAAGGAGGAGAATCATAGTAAAGAAAATATACCTGATTAAGCATTCCTTTTGTCCCAACCTTTATCCATCCTTGTGCAAAGAGAAGTATAGAGCAAAGAAGTTGGAAGACAGTGGAAGAAGAGCCCAGGACTAGGATCAAGGAGCAGTGGCCAACTTTATCCTTGTAAGGTATCATTGTGAAGTTAATAAAAGAATTGCTTTTCCCATCCTACCATATGAGATTGTCAATATTGGAATATTTATTTTATGATTGATTAAATATCTAACCTATTAGTTCATAGATCAAATGCATGTGGATTTATTTCTTTGTCTTTAGTGAATGTAGGTCAACATTGGGAGGAGAGTCGTAGTCAAAGAACGACCAAGCGCGAAAAGGGATCGACATCAAAACACGAAAAATAAAGTACATCAACTTAATCTCTTGAGCCTTGTATTTACATATGAGTAATGGGGTTTAGGCATGGGATGATGGTAAAAAGTAAGAATCTTTAGGTCATTTTTGCATGCATGATAAAACCCTTAGTGCTAGTCCGTAGGAGGGATTTCCCACCCACGACAATAAGGAAATTTGTAGACTTTGAAGTGATTGAGATTGTTGATGATAGATGTCCTTATCCTGTGCTTTCAAAAATTCAACTATTGTTGACCTAAATAAGAGAAGAATGAAATTTGAGGGTAATGGCCTTGAGGTCATTGCACCTCTCGACCCGGATGAAGGTCGTAGATACATAGAACCTATCAGAGAATAAGACCGTGCATATGAGCTAGAGAACATCTATAAACTGACAGCAAGACAATAGGATTACATTAATCCCACAACAGATGGAAATCTAAGTTGGAGAAGTGAAAGTGCATGTTCATCATATTCAGAGGAAGCATTGGAAAATCGGCAGAATAGAATGTATGAAGTCTCTACACGACGATGTGCCACATTGACTAGAGAAGTTCATTGGATTGGCACATAAGTAAGTCATCTTCCTACATTTGATGGCCTGAATCATTTAGAGACATTTATAGCTAAATTTGAGAAAATTGTACTAGTACAACAGAGAATGTTGGCACTAGATGAAGCATTGAAAGAAACACCAGCTAGATGGTGGGTAACAGATAAGAAGAACATCGTGGAATGGGTACAATGTCACACCTTATTGATAGTGCAGTTTTCAGACCAAACTGAAGGATGTGAAGTTTGATACACAAGTCAAAGTTGTCCTAAGGACCATATGCGAAGTTGTGAGGAGGCCTAGATAAATATTCCTAAAGAACAGTGAGTGCATAAGTTCATTAACACATTGGACACTACACCTATCAACTATTATCTTAAAGAAGAACTACGCTTCGTCACTACATATTGGTACGGTATGACTCATAACTTTATAGCTACCTTATTATTTTAAAGTCAGTACCCTACAGTAGATCAGGCTTTACAAATTATAAGACAGAAGGTCTTTGAGGAGGCACCTAACCCCCCTCTTGACCAAGAAAAAGATCAATGGACTGCGCCTTTTCAACGACTACAAGATTGGTACAATATTAATGTTGATGAGGATGATGACCTGAGGGATGTAAACATTTTAGAAACTGAAGGCCAAAGAGACATAGAAGGGCCAAGGATTGAATTACCTTTTGTTGGGAAGCCCATTAAAATTAAGAAGGTTAATATTGGAACAAAGGAAACACCTAAGTTAGAAAATGTTGGAGACTATTGGGATGATGCTACTATTAGCAAGATCACATAACTATTGCATGAATATCAAGATTTGTTTCCAACCAAGTTCATATACATGAAGGGAATTAAAGGGTCCATGGGGGAAATTAATATCCCTTTGAGACCAGATGCAAGACCCATCAAGAAGAGACCCTATAGACTAAATCCCAAATATAAGAAGAAAGTTAAGATTGAACTGGATAGAATGTTGGAAGTAGGAATCATAGAACCAATTGAAGAATCTGAATGGATCATCCCTATGGTGGTCCAAGATAAGAATTCAGGAGAAATCAAAATTTGCGTAGATTTAAGGAAACTGAATTATGCATGCCTACATGACCCCTTTCCTACACCCTTTACTGATGAAGTTCTAGATAATGTAGGAGGACAGAAGGTCTACTCATTCACAGATGGATTTTCAGGCTATCACCATATTAGAATTGCTAAGGAAGATCAACATAAGACCACAATTGCAACAGAATGGGGTTCTTTTTAGTACATTGTGATGCCTTTTATCTTGAAAAATGCACCAACCATATTTTCTAGGATGGTGGTCGAAGCATTTAAGGACTTTTTACACAAGTTCTTGGAAGCATACTTTGATGATTGGATTGTTTTTAGCCTAATAAAGGATCATATTGAATGCTTGATATTAATGTTAGATAAGTGCAGGCAATGTCAGATTGCCCTGAATCTGAAAAAGTGTATTTTCTTTTCACCCTTTGGAGTGTTGCTAGGGCATATTGTGTGTAAGCAGGGGTTGTTGGTAGATCCTTCCAAGATCGCTATCATTGTCGATCTACCTCCTCCTACTTCAGTTAGACAGTTGTGCACTGCAATAGGACACACTGGGTACTACATAAAGTTTATTAAGGGTTATGCATAGATAATCGCACCTATGGAGAAGTTATTAAATAAATATAGTAAGTTCCAATGGATAGAAGAATGTCAGCAGGGCTTCGACACACTAAAGAAAAAAATGGTTACTACGCCTCTCTTGGTTTTTCCATATTGGAGTAAGGAGTTCAATGTTCATGTCGATGCTTCATCCATTTCATTAGGAGCAGTTTTAGCACAACCAGGTGCATTATACATTGACCACCCCATAGCCTTTGTTATAAGGAATATTTTTACAGCTGAAAGGAACTATACTACGACTAAGAGAGAAGGCTTGGCTATGGTATATGCACTGCAAACGTTTAGACACTATTTTCTGGGAGGACATTTTAAGATGTTCACTGATCATTCTGCATTGAAATACTTAGTCAATAAGCCAGTGTTGGGGGGACGAATATGCATATGGCTACTACTATTTCAGGAGTATGACCTTGAAATTGTGGTCAAGCCAAGAATAATGAATAAAGGAACCAATCACTTATCCAAGTTAGAACATGGAGAGGAACCTACTAGTATGGAGGATACACTTCCAGATGCACAATTGTTGTCCATCAAAAAAGTCGATGATCACTTTGTCGAGATAGTTTAGTCCCTATCTGTAATAACCCAAGTATGAGCCCCAGTTGTATTTATAAATTGTAAACATGTTTTGTAGGCTGGTGAGCTGAGTTATAATAATCTAGGAGGCTTATTTGGTGATTAGGCCGGAGAGCCTAGGTGTTAAAGGCCAGGAGCCTGATTTTGTATATGTAATTATGCAGATCATTAATAAAATATAAACATTGTTGCATGCAAACCAACCACGAAAAAAGAGTGATGGGGGACTAAGCTTCCACAAGGTTGGGTAAGGGAGGAGGCTATGTGTGTGGGCCTAGGGGCTAAGCTAGGGGGATTACCTCTAAAGGGGATCATAATTTATTATTATTTCCTAAAGGCTAAGGTGGACAATTGATGAGTGTTGTCCTAAGTTCCTGGGAAAGGGGAATGAATGCAAATGTGGTGCATGCAGCTCTAGGAAGACAAGTGTCGACCTAGGCACATGTAGTTAAAATTTAAAGCGTCAGCTAAGTTGGGGGTTCGCTCTTCCATTCTATCATCCTCCACCTGAGTTCACGGGGATGCTTGTCTAAACCCTTTTTTGGCCTCTGCATATATATCCACATAACCACGACAGTGAAGGTTGTCTATGCACCATTCTTCCACCCTCGACCTGAACTTATGGTTGGCCATTCCGGAACTCTCTGTGAATCCCATGGCCTCTATATTCAACCTTTGCAATATTCACGCATGCACATGAGACCCAAAATCCGTGAACCGTTCTGCATCTTCTGAGGAACCTGACACCTGATTAATCACCTTATTTGTATCGTGTTTCATCATGGGATGTTTCTGCCTGCGGTGCCATGCCCATATGTTGTTGCTATTGTCATCCCTGTGTGAATAGGTGTTGAACCGTGGTTGTTGTCCTCACCTGGCTAGAGATGATTCGAGGAGTGTTCTGAAGAAGCGGGTTGTCAAGCCCATGGTAGAAGAGGCAGGTTTTCAGACCTGTGAGAATCTCTCTCCAGGTTAGAGATTTTTTTGGGAAGTGGTTTTCTCCTAGAGAGAGTCCATCACCAGCTACGGAGCTCTGAGAATTCTTGATCCAACCTATTGTCGAGACCGAGAGAGGGAGGTGAAGCACCGATGGACTTTGCTTGTGAAGGTGTATACTCTCAGGTGGAATAGGCATGTGGGGAATGAGATTCTATGAGTATTGGGCGTAAGAAGGCTCCTGGAGAGAATCCTTTTGGTTGCTCTGTGTATTTTTCATGTAACATCAGCTTAGTCTAGGATTCCCTTTCCTTGGGTGGAGCTTAGTTCCAGCTCAGGGGTGACCCACTACTGAGCATGATGAGAAGCGTGGTCTAAGTCTAGGAGGTTCGTGGAAGGTATGCACATAGTTGGTGGAGTTACTAGAGTTTCAAAGATACGTATCATTATGTGTTTAATTTCAATTAAAATGCATGTATGTGATGCTTGTAATATTATCATGTATTCCATTGCAAGTGGATTTATTTTTACTCTATTTAAGTCTGTATGATGGAAGTAACTATATGTTAAATGTCTTAATTTGATTTAATATGTATGTTAATGTTCTACGTAGTAACGTTGCCCAACAGTGGGGTTGATGGCCAGGGATGTTAAAATATGGTATCAGAGCTTTAAATTCAATGTTAAGGTTGTGTTGGTAGCGTTTCCTGGCCTTTGGAAGGCCGAGGATGTTACAATATGGTATCAGAGCCAGGTTACAACACTGATACTAGATGGGCCATGTTAGTGGAGGTTGAAGCAAAAGTTTCAGAAAGAATTGTTTTCGAAGTAGACAAAATTTGAGTTCAAAGCCAAGGTTTCAACGTTGAGCCTGGATGGGCTGGGTAAGTGGTCATTGGTCCCAAGGTTTCAAGAGGAAATTGTGTCTGGAGGACCAATTTAAAACCTTAGAACCTTCCTGAGTGCTAAGAAGTTACCTTGGTCATGTTACGAAGCTCAGGAGGAGTAGCGATGTCGTAAAACCATGACATAAGTGATATTGGGCTGCTGAGTAATGTGGACCTTAGGATCTGTTCGAGAGAAGGAAAATCTTTCACAACCATCAGATCTGGTAATGTTTCGAGGCAGTTAGCCGTGAATTCCTTTGGAAATCCATAGAGTAACAGAGTTTGTTCTACGCCATAGGATCTGTTCGGAAGGAAGGGAAATCCCTTATGACTGTCAGATTTGGGGAAGGTGTAGAAGGGTTAACTTGGAATCCCTTTAGACTTCACAACTTCAGTGAACTTTGACGCCAAAAACAAGAGAAGGGCCAAATCCTAAAGCTCCGAAGTGGATCTACACCGTAGATCTGGAGAGGAGAGATCGATCGTTGGATCAAGCCAATGTTAAAAGGTCAAACGCAGTAGTGAAGGGCGAAATCTCCCGAAGAGTCGAAGTAGTGAGTCATGATGATGTCACTTGGATGGACGTGGACACATGGAATGTGTGCCACGTGTTAGTGGGTTTCAAACCTGTGGAAGGTTGAAATTCCATATGAAACGTGGCGTGTGACACCCATCTGATTGGGCCATGAGTCAGTTGCTAGTATGTTGCCATGTGACACTCTGTATGAGCATGGCTAGTGGGGCAGAGTTTATGTAACGTAGTTAAAGGTCAGAGGACCCACATTGGCATTGATCATGATACATTAATATCGATGGCCAGGAGGCATTGCGGGGACCCAATTTTCATGGGAGTTAATTCTCCAAGGCGGTCCCACAATCCAAACCATGGTTTCACCGAGGGGTTACGTGTCAATGTCAGAAGAATTGCGAGATGAAAGATAGGTTACTCCAAACCAACGTTGCATGCCCCCGCAATTGGAAAATGTTAAGTGATGTGACGTAATGACGTCACCAAGGGTGATTGGGAATGTTCACATATTAACAGTTCAAATGTGTGGATGCAAGATCCTTCGAAGCTCCAAAGTCCCAAAGACTCGAAACTCAAACGCCTAAATTTCCATAGTAAGTGTTAGCTGTCGGATGTTGAGTAGATGTGGACGGTTGATCCTCCCTACTTCACAAGTTCGGTAATCTGGAACTCTGAGAGATGTTTGTGTGGTGCATTGAAATATTCTAAAACCAAAGGCCCGAGTAATAACCTAGTGATCTAGCGCTTGGTCACGACCCATGGTTGTGTGGGTTGGGGACTTAGAGAAAGGGGCTAGTGCCCGAAATTTATTACAGAGCAGAGAAAATCTCAGAAGAGACAATGCAAGGAGTGTATGGGAGACAGACTCATTCTAAGTCTTAAAGCTCAGAAGAGATAACGCTTACGAGAGCGAAGATGAGAACCATGCAGGGGACTCGCAGGAGAAAGGTCAAAGGTCAAAGCCTTTGAACACTAACAAAATATTCCAAGGTGGAAGAAGTCAAAAGATCAAGAGGAGGAGTGAAAAAAGTCGTCATATCAGTTGTGAGAAGAATTTTGGACCATCAGATCTAGAAGGGAATGTGGCAACAGATCGTGAACTCCAGGTGAAAACACTCTGGGAGAATGTGAAGGATGAAAGTTTGAAATCGTTGAAGCCTGAACAACCGAAGTAGCTGGGAGCCATTGATCTAGGTTGGATAGGTGTCACTAGATCGTGAACTTCAGAGGAACGTACTCCGGGGTTTCTGATAAGTTTTATTTCAGAATAGCCCGAAGTGTCGAAGTCTCGAAACGACGAGAGTCATCAATGTGAAGGAGGACATGTGGCACCAGATCTAAAACTCCAGGAGCAGAGCACTCTGGAGAAAAGTAGAGGGTGAAAGTGTCGAAGTCCCAAAGGAGATCTCGATCGTTGATCAAGGAATAGGTCGAAGGACTGTTGATCTAGTCTTGGTCGGAAAGATTCGAAGTCCCGAAGAGAATCAAGATCATTGATTTGGAGATGACGTGTGGCAGAAGATCTGTCACTCCAGGGAATTCACTTTGGATATTTGTGTGTGTAGAGATGTGAGAACTCCCGAAGGTCAGAGATCCAGAGTTCATCAGAACCGTCCGATTGTTGAGGACAGGTGTCAATAAATCTTCCACTCCAAAATATTTTCATATGGGGAAAAAAAAATAGTTGAGAGTTGAAACTCCCGAGGGCCGGAGAGTCGAAATCAACTGTAGTCATTGATTTGGAAGGGAGCTACGTGTCAACAAATCGTGTAGATTTGGGATCGCGTGTGGAAGGAGGATAGATAGAAACTATTGATCATGGATCATCACTATGGGATTGGAGATCAAAAGACGAGCTGGATTGTGGAGCCAAAACTTGCTTAGATGTTAAAAATCTGAGAGCGGGCCGCAATTTATATACCACAGTTTAAGAAAAAGGATACGTGGCAACTGGAGGAGAATTGCGGGGTGAAAAAGAGGGTTGGTCTAAAACCACTCTTTCCCACGCCCGCAATCACACACTTACATGAGGTCATAGCCCATGGTCTTATGAAGGAAAGGGCTAATCAAAAAGGGGCTAGTGCCAGAAACTTGGAATTTTGGAAGCGCATAGGAATAGCCTGCGGGTCTATCAGGACCTGCACACAGAAGGAAATGAGAACTGTGTATAATTGTTTTGGGTTCAATCATGAGCCGAAGAGTCAATGCGACTTAGAAGTTTGAAATATCCTTTGACCGGGAGGTCAACAGACCCCGTTGAGGTAGGGGCACTGTGTCGAAAGTGCTCAGGGCATAAATAGTCATGTATAGTGACTACAATGAGAGCACAAAAAGATTTAGGAATCTGGGAAGAATTGAAGACTTCTGGGTTCAGCAAGGAAAAGTTGCACATGGGAAAGAAGTTGTTGCAATTTCTGTGGCAGCAAGTATGTTATGGCTTGTTGGGTCAGCCAAAGGAAATAATGCTTGCATGTTTTCAAGTGTCGCCGATGATGTTGTTGCATAAGGAGGGAAGCAACAGAGAGTTGAAGCATTGGTTATAAGTTTGATAAAAGAAGCATGAAAGCTTCTACTGCCATAAGAATTTCAGGTAGTATAAAATTTATTAATGGCAGTCATGCAGGTATGAGTTTTATTACTCTTTTTGCATAATTGTTGAAAGGAAATTTAGGTAAGAATTTCCTCAGCCAGAGTTATTATATAAAATCACATGATTATATTATTGAGTGCATACCACTGGATGTGGTAAAGGCTGGAGGCCTGTATTAATTCAAATCTTTTAGCTTCTAAATGCACACACCGACATAGTAGAATGTCATGTTAATTTGGTTATGGGGTAATAACCAAAGAATTAAAGGATAAGAACTTGTTATAGGAATGAATGTTAGTAAGCTAGTCATGTATGAGACTAGGACATGGTTGGATATGGAAAGGTTATGAACCACACAGGTACTAAAAGTTTCCTACCTTTAAATAAAACTTGGGCTACAACTTTTTTTCTAACACTAACGAACACCACATAATTATATTTTTGTTGTAGTATTTGGGTCGAAAAGGAAGGCATCCAATTAATTGGGAAGACAATAGGAAGTGTGTGGGGAATGTGTCAACACATTGGCCAGAATTCCAACTCATGGATGGTGAGATACATGACTGAGATAAACAACATTATGTAATTCAATGCAAGGTGCATTGAATAAGTATGCATTGATAATTTCACTCATGCATAGTAAGAGATAGAATTGTGTACTAAATGCAATGGCTGAATGAGTTTTGTAAGTAAATGCATATATATTATTGCATGGAAATAATTATACTAATGGTTGAAATGTTGCTAACTCATGAAGTTGAGAACATTTCAGGAACTGTTAAACATTGCAACAGGAAAGTTGCAAGCCAGTTAGTCACAGGAATAGATACTACAGAAAATTTTATGTTCAGAAAATTGAAATAATAAACTTACTATTATTAATTATGAACATGCATATGCATAGAATGATGAGTCATTCTATTTGGTTAAATTGTTTGGTAATTGTGATTTAATTTCTAGGTGCAGGCAATTCTAAGATCATTGCATAAGGTGTTGTACATGTTGAATTATGATGTACAGAAATACTGACAAATTGTTGGCAGTATGCAAGATGAAGTCTTGCAGGAAAATGGTATGCAGTTTGGTGCCTATGGAAAATCACAAGGATAGTTGCATTCATAATATGACAACAACCAAGATGAATTATGAAATGGAATTTCCTGTTTTGAGGAAAAAGTTGAATTCCTTTTTGAACTAAGTTGGAGTTCCTAAATGAATTATTTTATGTTTTCTCATGATAGTTGCATGTGGGTGATGCAGATGAGATGATGTTGATTAAAATTAGAATGATGATTACAAAGAGTAGCTCGGGGAAGATGTTGATTGGAAATCTCTGAGGGCAGTTGGAACTCTGGGAGCCACGGTGCCCTGAGACTTCCTGAGCTAGCCTGTTGTTGAAGCCCAAGGAAAGGGAGGTGTAGCAGTCGATGGACTATGTGACAATGAAGAGTACACTCATGGGGTGGGACAGGCATGTGGTGAATGAGAGACCGTTGGTTAGAGTGTTGATGAGGTTTGAATGGTTGGAGTGATGTTGAGGTTTTGTACCTTGGCCTAGACCATGTGGATATGGATTTTGGACCGTGGCTATCTTGGGAAGCCATTGCACCGATGGAGTCATGACCCTACTCAGGGGTGGAAGGTCTTCTCAAATCAAACAATAAGTACAATTCTCTATTTATTGTATGATGTGTATGTTGTATACATGTTATAATGTTATTATAATTGTTTATATATACATATATATACATTACATAAATGTTTGCATTACCTGCATCCATGATTGTACATAATGTGTTTCATATTTCATTGCTTAAGAAATATATACATGATGCCAATCATGCAATTGATTGGAATATGATTCAGGTGGAGCAAGAAGGCGTCTTGTAAGTGCATCCAGTGTGCATATTGGACCGAAAAAGAAAGAAGATATGGAATCGAGCCATAGGGATTGTAAATGTCCAGTGGACCTGGTACGGTCCTAAGGACGCGACATGGGAGTGTGAGGATGCTATGTAGGCATAATACCTGCATCTTTTTGAAGATTTTGGGAAATCTTGCTAATGTTGTGTAAAGAGTTGCACTGAGGACAATGCAAAAATAAGGGGAGGGGATTGTAATACCCCAAGGACAAGCCTCGGTTGTATTTATAAATTGTAAACATGTTTTGTAGGCTGGTGAACCGAGTTATAATAAGATAGGAGGCTTATTTGGTGATTAGGCTGGAGAGCCTAGATGGTAAAGGCCAGGAGCCTGATTTTGTATATGTAATTATGCATATCATTAATAAAATATAAACATCTCTGCGTGCAAACCGACCATGAAGAAAGAGTGATGGGGGACTAAGATTCCATAAGGTTGGGTAGGGGAGGAGGCTAAGTGTGTGGGCCTAGGGGATAAGCTAGGGGGATTACCTCAAAAGGGAATAATAATTTATTATTATTTCCTAAAGGCTAAGGTGGACAATTGATGAGTGTTGTCCTAAGTTCCTGGGAAAGGGGAACGAATGAAAATGTGGTGCATGTAGCTCTAGAAAGACAAGTGTCGACCTGGGCACATGCAGTTAAAATTTGAAGCATCAGCTGAGTTGGGGGTTCTCTCTTCCATTCTGTCATCCTCCTCCTAAGTTCATTGTGTCTGCATACCCGCGCATAGTGAAGGAAACCCTCACGAGAAGTTTTTTCGCTGCCCATTCTCCCATCCTCCGCCTGAGTTCGCGGGGATGCTCGTATGAACCTGTTTTTGGCCTTTGCATCTGTATCTGCATAACCGCGGAAGTGATTTTTGTTTGTGCACCATTATTTCACCCTCGGCCTGAAATCATGGTTGGCCATTTCGGAACTCTCTGTGGATCTCATGGCCTCTATATTCAACCTTTGAAATATTCATGCACACACCTGAGACCCGAAATCCATGAACCATTCTGTGTCTTTTGAGGAACACGACACCTCAGTAATCACCTTAGTTGTGTCGTGTTTTAGCGTGGGCTATTGTCACCTGTGGTGCCATGCCCATATGTTGTTGCTACTGTCATCCCTGTGTGAATGAGTGTTGAACTGTGGCTATTGTCCTCACCTGGTTGGAGCTGAGTCGAGGAGTGTGTTGAAGAAGTGGGTTGTCAAGCCCATGGTAGGAGAGGCGAGTTGTCAGGCCTATGAGCAGCTCTCTCCAGGTGAGAGAGTCTATTGGGAAGTGGTTTTCTCCCAGAGAGAGTCCATCACCAGCTACGGAGCTCTGTGAATTCTTGATCCAGCATATTGTCGAGACCCATAGAGGGAGGTGAAGCACTGATGGACTGTGCTTGTGAAGGTGTATACTCTCGGGTGGAACAGGCATGTGGGGAATGAGAGTATGTGAGTAGTGGGTGTAAGAAGGCTCCTGGAGAGAATCCTTCTGGTTTATCTGTGCAATTTTCCTGTAACCTCAGCCTAGTCTAGGATTCCCTTGCCTTGGGTGAAGCTTAGTTCCAGATTGGGGGTGACCCACTGCTGAGCGTGATGAGCATCATGGTCTAAGGATGGGAGGTTCATGGAAGGTTTGCACGTAGTTGGTGGAGTTACTATAGTTTCAAAGATAAGTATCATTATGTGTTTAATTTCAATTAAAATGCATGTTTGTGATGCTTGTAATATTATCATGTATTCCATTGAAAGTGGATTTATTTTTATTCTATTTAAGTCTGTATGATGGTAGTAAATCTATGTTAAATGTCTTAATTTGATTTAATATGTATGTTAATGCTTCGCGTAGTAATGTTGCCCGATAGTGGGGTTGATGGTCGGCGATGCTATAATATGGTATCAGAGCTTTAAAAGAAAAGTTAAGGTTGTGTTGGTAGCATTTCTCGGCCTTTGGAAGGCCGAGGATGTTACACTATCCACAGGAATGGAACCTCACGAGTACACAATCATTCAGAAGAAACAGTTGGTAGTTCGTGCTGCTGACTTTCAACTTATAGTTGGACAACTATATAAGATGGGAGCAGATGAGATCCTAAGGATATGCATTATGGAGGAATAAATACCATTGATTTTGGAAAAATCACATGAAGGCATCACATGAGGACACTATGCAAGGAAAGAAACAACATAGAAGGTTCTCAGAGATGGCCTCTGGTGGCCTACTTTACATAAGGATGCTAAGGACTACTACAGATCCTGCGATGTATGCCAAAGAGTAGGAAATCCTTCTAGAAGGGATGGAATTCCTTTAGCACCTTAGTTAACCTTACAGGCATTTGAGAAATGGGATATTGACTTTGTGGGACCTATTAACCCACCAGGAAAGCGCACAGGAGCTCAATACATCATCACCGCTACATATTATTTGACAAGATGGGAAGAAGCAAGAGAAATTAAGGACTGTAGTGTAGCCACAACTGTGTAGTTCATCTTTGAGGACATTATAACAAGATTTGGATGCCCGAAGATCCTCGTGAGTGATCAAGGCACATACTTCATCAACCAAACTATTGAAGCCTTGACTCAAGAATTCAAAGTTCACCATCAGAAGAGTAGTCCATACCACCCACATGCTAATGGCACATTCGAATATTTCAATAATATCTTGGAGACAACGCTGACTAATATTTGTAGCGTTAACATAGATGATTGGGATCTTAGAATTCCAGCAGTGTTATGGGCTTATAGAACTACTTGAAAAAAGTTAACTACGTAGACTCCCTTTAAGTTGGTATATGGCTTGTAAGCAGTGGTACCTATGGAATATTTGGTTCCTAGTTTAAGAATTGCAGCATTTACAGGTATGGATGACACCGACATTGTTCAATACAGGATCGCACAGTTGATGGAACTGGAGGAAGATAGGTTTATTGCGGGATTTCATCAACAGATACAAACAGAATGAGAAAAGGCTTACCATGATAGACATATCAAGAGGAAATCATTTAAGCAAGGAGATTTGGTACTGTTATACGACAACAAGTTCATGAAGCATCCAGGGAAGTTCAGGACACATTGGTTCGGACCATTTGAGGTTGCCTATGTTACAGAAGGAGGAGTTGCGCAACTGAAGACTCTTAAGGGAGAATCGAAGGATGGGCTAGTGAACAGGAGCATGTTGAAATTGTATTATGACAACTATCTGCCTCACAACTCTCATTAAAAGAAAAGGAAGAAGGGTCTAGGTACCAAGTGCAGTTGAAATTGGGTACTAGACACAGAAAAGACAGTCTGCACAACATGGGGAGGGACAGAGCAGAAATCATAGGCTACTCTGCGCAGTCTGCAGGTGAAGTCATATAGAAGGTTCAATCTTGCAGTGACTCAAGATGAGTCACATGTGAGTGTTGGGGGCCTGTTGGCCCTTGGTTATGTAAAGAAGCAAATATTATGGAATAAAGGTGAAGTACGAACTGCGTGGGAAGGCACATAAACTGAGGAAGGGTCAAAGTGGTTAAAGAAGTAGAAAAGAAGGAGTGAAGTAAAGGAAAATCTAGACATTGGAAGAGAAGATCGAGGAAGGCAAATCATCGAAGAAGATGGATCATGGACAACTTAGCAATTGGAAAAAGACACCAAGAGATACTTTGGAGCACCTCGCGGAAAAGGAGGAAGGACAGGCTGGCGAAGCCCTGAAAATACGGGTCAAGTGGACCTAGGGTTTTGGCACCTATGGTTTTGGATCTAGAGTTTGTGACACCTAGACTTTGGTCTAAGGTTTTCCGAGAGTCATGTAATGTATAAATAAAGGTCTAGGAGAGTGGAGAGGGTTGCTCAATTGTTGGTTGTTGTTCGTTCATATTATCATTGTTGTTGTTCATTGTCGATTATTGTTGTTGAGAGAAATATTGAGTCTATATTATGGATCTTTAGCTGGGTACGCAGGGAGGGAAGAGAAAGAGAGAAAGAGAGAAGATCTACAGCTAAGTGCGTAGATAGAACTATATGTTTTCATATAATATATCTAGAAACATAGTTTTGTGGATGTATCCCTAGGGAGAGGGTGAACCGCATATATCTTATTGTCTTTGTGGTTGATGTTGTGTTATTTTTCATTTCATATACCGTTACTGCATTGTTGTGTTAGATCAGAAATATAACTTTTTGAAGTAAGCTTAAGAGTGGTAAATAATATCTATATTGTTTTGCGTTGTGTTTTGGAATCACTTTTCATTTCCTCTGGGTGTATACACCTGTGTCATGCAACCCCCTATTGCTACTTTGGGTGAGACTGCATCTACTTTGCAGGTGTTTCCGAAAGGGCCAGTAGTTAGGGTTTGTTGGTGCATTGTTAGAGTTGAACCCTGGGTCTGCCCTTGTGCCAACAATACCTAATCACTACAGACCTTCATGGGATCTTTCTTTTAGAATCTAGAGATCCGGCATCTTCATATTCTCAAGTGTCTAGGGATTTTATTTCATTTGTGTGCCCTAATATAGTGCTAGCCCACGTACATATGTGCCATGATATACTGCAACCCACATACACCTTAAAAACTAGGGTTTTTTAGTATTTTTTGTAATTCTGAAACTTACACCATCAACCCTTCGTGCTACCTCATATTTGTGCAACTTCAAATATATCAATGAGTACATCCAATAAACCTTGCACAATAATAGATATTCAATGTGCTAAATAGGTACTAATAGGAGAGTCTTGCTCTCTTATTTGTACTTCCATGTAGCTTCCTCAAGGGGTTGCCTTCTAACCAACTTAACCCACTTTCCTTCTTTTATGGCTAACCCACTTCTAACCAATTGTCCACTTCTAACCCACTTTACTACAAATAGTAAATTCTCCATCTCTAGTTGCAACTAATTTATTTTTAATTATTTTCTTATTGCAACAACTTAACCCATGATTAACTCCTAGTTTTACTCACTTGACTAGTCAAATTCTTCTAGTATATTCTAGAATAATTTGATTTCTTTGACCTTCTAGATAACTCATGAGGGTTCTCCAACTTCACAAGAACATAACTCTCTAACCGTGAGGAGTTATGTGGCATTACAAATTTCACCATAAATGGTATGGCATGTACTATCCTTCTATAATAGTCTTATCTACAAATATATTAAACTTCATACCATTATACATCAATCAAAATGAAGACCCTTAACCATATTGTTGGAGCTACCAGAATTTGCTACCATACTTGCTTCAAGGGTTGACATCAATGAAAGCCAACCCAATTAATCAATAGAGGATGGTGTGCCTCCAAACTTGGCCTTCATTGTGGAAGAGATATATAGTACTAAAGAATGATCTATGCCATGTACAAGAATATCAACTCTTTTATTTCATCAAATTTAGAAAATTACAAGTCTCTTACAATCTTGGCATTGTCATGATAACACCCTAATATCCATTACAAAATAATTTCCATAATGATAATGTCCCTCTATCAAAGCCCTATGAGGCTTAATTATACATGAAATCCATGGAGGAATGGATAAAACCAAATTCCCTAAACTCAGATTTTGGTTAAAACCAATTTTACAATTTTTGGAACAAAATCACAAAAATATGGATTTTTTTATTAATTTGGGCAGATTCGAGTTAGATATCCACCCATATCTTCCAAACCAATTCTAATTTTGAAACATTTTCCACTCTTTACTCAATTTTCACCTTCTATACAAAACCCATATCTTGCAATTTTCAACTTTGATCTCATCTGCATAGAAATCAAGGTGCAAGTTGGGAGTTTGAAATTTTTACTAATTTTGGTTGAATCGTTCCCCCTGAGCTAGAGTTCCTTGCATGCGAGCTGGATTAATTATAAAAAAAATTCCTACATGGCGACATTTCTCTGGAGAAAACCCATGTTTCCAATTTTCCTCTAGAAGCATTCCTATTGCCGAACTGTAATTTGGTATCAGATGCCTATAGAGTGTTGGTATCAGATGACTGTGTTGGTACCAAATGACTGTAGAATATTATGGTACTGGATGACTGTAGAATGTGTTGGTACAAGATGATTATTTTGGTACCAAATGTGGTATGGGAATGTGTAGGAACACGTTTCTTGGACATAGAAACATATCATTAAACCATCATCGATAAAATCATGTTAAAGACATCTTTAATCACTAAAATCATAAGTAAAACATAATAATTAACCACATAGGTGAAGTGAATGATTTATTTTCATATAACATGATAATGGTTATGAAATGTATTAAAAGTGCGGGAATATAGTTTACGAATGACAATTTTATAGCGTCGAAAATATGGCATATTTGGATCTCAACATTCCCCCATGCCTATTATCAACCCACAATAGTGTAGGTCCATCTTGGATCTATGCTTGGAAAAAAAAGAGGTTTTTGCTATACTTCCACCAGAATTATAGGACCGAGTTGTGCACAGCATCAAAGCCCATTCGCCCACCCCAGAGGGTGTTGGTACCATGACCTTATCGGATCTCTATATTGCAAGTGGTCAATCACTTGATTCACGACTATCGTTCGATATTTCTTATACAAGTGGGGAATTTTCCACCTTACCTAAAAGCTAATTTTTTTAGCTAATCAGGGCTTCCAGTGATAAACTAGAGCATAGAATCACTACAGTTGAGCAAAGTAATCAAGAGCTCACACAACATATAGAACAATTGCAAGAGGTTGTTCACACCGCTTATGTACCTGTGGAACTTAAGAAGATATTGCAAGTACAAGATGAGTCTACTGTCGAGGTTGTTTCCAAAAAACTTATACAGTTATGGCCTACTCTTCAATGGATGGCACATGATATCCCAGAGGATGTTGGCCCAGTTGTGCCAGTGGATAGGTTCGACATTGTCGTAGATGCATGGACGCAACTAGCCAACAAAACTAAATATCTCCAACAAAAGTTGGATGCCATCCGGCTTAAGGAAAATGAGAAACTTGAAGAGCTCCTCCAGAAGCTTGAACATGTAGTCGAAGAGGGCACTAATGTTAAGTCTC
>JZKD02S0263737.1:343033-355810 GCA_000966675.3 Picea glauca
ATTCAACGGTTATGATTGAATCGCGAAATCGCACATCGCGATTTCGGGTTTCTCGTTGTCAAGAGATTTTGACATTGCAAAGTGCCGATTCCCGATCCCCGATACTCCATGCAGATATTCAACGGTCCAGATCACTTCTAGCTCGACGGCTCAGATTACATCGCAAAATCGCATATCACGATTTCGGAGTTTCTGTTGCAGTGTGTTCTTGACATATCAAAGTCCCGATCGCCGATGCCTCTGCTGACGTCACACGTGGTTTGAAACGTGTTAGATCCTGCCATGTGTCACTCTGATTTGTGAATTGCATGAGCCTGAGGTATTAGATCTGCCTAATACCTGTCATTCCCTGGTTGTTCCATGTGTCCTTGGGTGACGTGGTCTACCGTCATGAGTTGGATCAACGGTCTAGATCTCATGTTGATATGACGGTGCAGATTCAGTCGGGATTTCGCATATCGCGAAATCGATATTTTCGATGCATTGTATTCTTTGCATATTGAAACCCCGATCCCCGAAACTCTGATGAAGCCTCCTGTCTACAAGTGGATGGTCCCGATCTCTGCTTGATTTAATGGCTGCGATCAAATTGTGAAATCGCATATCGCGATTTTGGGGTTTTCGTTTTCGAGTGAACTGGACATTTCAAAGTCCCGATCCTCGAATCTCCGATGACTTATCTTCCTCGTAACTTCTGCAAATCGGACGGTAGGTGGCCTTTCGGGAAACTTGAATGGGATCCAACGGTCACTGGATCGCTGTCTTCCTTCTTCTCTGCAAACTCTTGCTGCGCGTGTTTTCTTCAATGTTGTTCCTCCTGAGATTTTTACATCCGAATCCCCAAGGGGTTTTATCCTTCATATCCTTCCATCTCCGATGTTGCCATTAATGAAAACAACCATCAACACGCATTCGTTGCTTGTTCAATATTTGCCAACAAGGAAATCTATTCTATTGAAAACAAGAAAGACTACCAACTAAACTTATAAAAACAAGAAACTATCTTTAATCTATGAAACACTCAAATGTAATGTTGGTGGTTGTGTGAATGCCTTCAGTGGTGACGGATGACATCTCGATGACACTTGACAACAAATGACAATTCCAATGGTATAAACTCAATACTAATTTCAATGGCAAAATGAAAGGTGTGAAGTAAACAGTCCAATGAAAACTTAGCCATGATAAAAGTAATGTTAAATACCCTACATATTCATGTATGAACCATCAACAACATAATGAGATTATCATTATTTAACTAAGAAATTTTATTGCATTTTAATCTATGAAAGGAAATTGCATAAAGGAGAACTATGCCATGTCTACTCTAATCATTCAAACTATGATAAAAAAGTGAATTAGAAACATAAATTAGATTATGCTTATTAAAAAGTAAATTGACAATATGCATTAACCAACAACTAAACAAATGAAATCTTTCTAAAACTAAGACAAACAAACTATGATTAAGAACTAGAATTAAATCTATCCATCCATCAAAGATCCCTGTCAAAGGAAAGCCAAATAAAGCTCTGTTTTATTCTAAAAACTTTGTTTTAAACTTGACTGTAAGATCATAAATAAAAGCGTAATCTGATATCTAAATGCATATGGGGTTAGTCTAGAGACTTGCAAGTCTATTCCTAGCCTACAAAACTAATTCATGCTAACATAACCCATCACACTAACCTGCAAAAGAACAATAAAACAATAAAATCACAACTAGCTAATTAAAACATGCATGTACAGGAAATAAAAGACAATTTAAATTATGAAATGTATAAACAACACACTGATCATCACCAGACTGTTGGTGGGTCCCCCAGCAAGTCGTGGCTACCTTCTACAAGCACACCATGAACTTTAGCAGGCCAAATTCACCATGAAAGTTAAAAACGCAATTCTGGCACTATTCTGGCAATGTGAAAAATCAAAACAGAGTACAACGAGTTTATCTCCAATCTTATGGCTATTCTACTTGCTTAACAATATAATGACCATCCTGGTAGTATTTACAGGTTTACAAACCAAGTGGTCGACCACAGGAGGGTCGAACCACCTCTAAATTTGGCAAAATACAATAAATGTGACCATAACTAACAAAACAGAGGAAGCTAATAATCGCTCTCTTTGGACAACTGAAATCGAGTTGTCTTGAGCTTAGTAGCTGGAGGGGGCGATGATAAACAAAACCCACGTGCTCGATTTGTCCATCACTAGCCGCCAATACCATAACCACCAACTCGCCTTGCGTTTTTGTGCAATACTGGGTGTTGGAACGAGTGTCGGATCAGGTACCAGAACGAGTGTTGGATCAAGTGCCGAATCAAGAAACATGGTGCATTTTTCCCTATAATAGTAGAAAAACATGAATTAACTCTTGGAAGCATAAAAACATGATAAATTAAACTTGATTTAATCATAAAACATGAATTACACGTACCTTATGCCGATTATACCATTTTATCATAAAATTCTTCAAAAAGCTCCTTTGAAAGATGAAAAACGCATATGTACATATGGAAAAAAAGTGTATAATAACGTCATGAAAATGATCATATCTCGGGCCCAACATTACCCCCACACTTACGATTTTGTAGGTCCCACTGCAAACAAAAAGAAGTTCCCCTCAGAACTAGGCTTGCTGAGGAGGGTCGGCTTTAGAAGCCTCTCCTTCTTGCTGTGTAGGCTTAGCCTTGTGCCTCTTATGTTTCTTTAATTGTTCTATGAGGCTACGGTTAGATTGGGTCATCCCATTGACCAACCGTTGAAGGGAGTTAACTTTTGCCTAAAGAACTAAATTGTCATGATGAAGGTGTGCATCTATTGTCTTCCTCTCTTCCAATTATTGGAGAAGCTGATGGTTTTCCTTTTGTAGCTCCTCTATAGTTGGGGCAGAATCAATGATCTCTGAGGAAGGTTTAGGTCCTTTGAGAGATGTGGATAATTTATCAATTTTAGGATCTATAGTAGGCATGGGTGAAGTAGGAGTGATGGGAGATCAGAAAGGTGAGATAGGTTCTGATTTTTTTTTCCTTAGTGGCTCTAATCCATCCAAGGAGACTTTTCTAAGTTTCTTATGAGGGCTCTCAAGGTCGGATGACACTTGGATAAGATCCGAAGCAGGTGGAGGCTTTTCATAAGGATTGGTTCTTATGTTCCGGGTACTCTTCCGAAAGGGTCCCTTACCAATTCGATTGGCTCCTCTCTTGTTTGTGGGAATGATGGGAAAGTCTTGCTGCATTGCTTCTGGGGCTTCTTAGGTGTAGGATCAAGAGAAAATGAAGGAATTGGGGGATCAACAATAGGCTTCTTTTGGTCTTTGTTCTTGGTCTTTTTCCCTGATGAAGAAGTAGGAATATCAACAAGCTTTTGGTATTGTTCTGGCAAAGAGGGAGTTTGTGCAAGGGATTTTGGAGTTCTTGGAAAGTGAGTCTTGGATGGAGAGATAGTTTTTAGGCCAAGTGGTTTTTTTCTGGTCTTAACTGTCAAATGAGGGTTTGCAAATTGGTAGATAAAGGCATCCCAATTTTGCCCCTATTTCTCTAGTTCGGTAAGAACAAGGAGTTTGATCAAACCATG
Organism: Picea glauca; assembly: GCA_000966675.3. Classification (NCBI taxonomy): domain Eukaryota; kingdom Viridiplantae; phylum Streptophyta; class Pinopsida; order Pinales; family Pinaceae; genus Picea; species Picea glauca. The sequence continues at coordinate 346,616 of JZKD02S0263737.1, forward strand.
GTGGAAGAGACTATTGTGGGGGTTAGTCACATTTTTCCTTACTTGAGAGGACATCTTCTCCAAGCTTTTGAGAAAATAAAAGGGAAAGTTCAAGGGTTTGTTGAATAGAAAATGAGCCAGCAATCTAAAGTGACAAGCTTTGAAGGTGGAGTATCTACCTTCACATGTAATTAACCTTGTGATGATGATGAGGGGGTTAACCAATTCTGGCTTTATCCACTCCTTAGCATACCCTTTCACTCCTGAAATGATCTCGAATTCGGGCTTAAACACCCTGTTGTAACTTGAGCGTGGCAATTGATGATTCTTGAACCATCTATCTCCCATTCTTGGGAGTTCTGTTGCAGCAACAATTGACTCTTCTGTGACTACAAAGTTGAGAGACCCTACATGTGTTGTCTTACCATCAAAAACAAATGCAAATTGCATAGAAATACCATCATCATGGCCTTGCAAACTAGACAGAAATGGCCCCAAGCCAGAACGCAAGAACACTTCCCTGCACTGTGCAAATTCTTTAATGGCAAACAAGTCTGCATAGGAGGAGGGTTCGTATCTCCTGGGCATTGTGACAGAGTTAAATTCACCAAGTAAGGGAGAAATTGAGCCAAGCAATGACACAGATTTAGCACAGGCCAAATGTGATTGGAATAAAGGGTGAATTTTACCAAGCAAGGGTGCGAACATGCCAACAGATGGCATGGGTTTAGCACAGTCTGAGTGTGATTACAACAGAGGGAGAATCTAGTAGAGGTTGGGCGCTATTCCTTAATGCAAAGGAGAAAAATTGGCAAGGGAAAATGAAATAATAGAGTGCCCATCCTGATTTTGGATGCTCATATGGTGGAGTACGTTTCCCACATGTGCGCACGAGCTGCCATGTGTAAAGAATTCAAATTCACTGGCAAGCTTGGAAGCAATGGATTGGTGCGTATTTAGATCAATGTTCAAGTCTTTTGACTTGGACATTTGATCATAACCATATGAGGCATATTTTAATCAATGCCTAAAACCAATATAATTGAATGGAATTGAATTCTGGTTACCTGGAATCTAGGACAGTTACTGGTATGCAATTCAATGGCACCTCAAACGACACTTCAAACGACATCTCATCCAACACCTCATATGGTACTTCATCCAGTATCCTTGTGTTAAGTGCATTTTCTCCTCTCATAATGGATAGCCTGCAATTTTGAAGTGTTTTTGACAACCATAGTGATTAATGAGAAGAGGCAGAGTGCTCCATGCTCACTCATTCTTCTTGCATATGACATATAATATCAAAACCTATCATGAACGGGTTATAGCAAGCATAAAACATGTATTGTAAAACGTACAGTATGCAACTTGTAATGGAAGATAACCAATAAAGAGTGGTATGTTAAGCATGAGTTCAGTAATGTATAGCACACAGAAGTTAAGCATTTGAAAATAAAATGACTATCAATGTAATAACCTGTATCATAGTAATAATACAAAAATTATTGCAAAGACTCTTTTCTCTGGGCAATGATCATTTGTCAGCTCATGAACCCCTCCCCCACACCTAAGTATTGTGACACATCACAATCAAAAGTATAGTAAACTAGACAGTATCCCCCAATAGCCGAAGATTTATAGTATGTCAAGTGTAAAGATGAAATTTCACAGATTGGTCTAACGAGACAGTTAGGAGATGGCCCCACCTATAGGATAAGAGATCCTATATGTAGATAAGAAGAGGTAGGAAAGAGAGTTTCAAGATAGTCTTAAAGTTATTTCCCAAAGGAAAGTGTATGGAGTTCATTAACCTTAGCTTAACCACACATACTTCATGTCAGCTTTGTCTGCAAGTAATGCCATACATCAGGAAAAGTTTACATTTATTATCTATTTTTGTCAGATTACCGTCCTCACTAGGTAGAATGCCCCACTGCCAGCAAGCCTGTTCTACACTCCAGTGGGTTTACCTAGTCATACCACAGGCCAATACCTTCTTCCAACAAATCTGTTCAGTATCCCAGTGGGTTAGCCTCTTAAACCCTTAGAGACTGGTCCTCCATCTTTTAAGATTTTAATATAAGATTGTTTATGCAAGAAGATGGGGGGACAACTTTGAAAACAACTTCTTCTTTTTTGTTCAATTGGGATGTTATTTATGTTAGAGGATGACTTTCCGTTATATTATTAGTGGTTGTCTTGATGTAAGGGGTACTCAAGCGGATGTGGCCTATCTAAAGATATGATATAATCAAGTTATTTAGTGTGTAGTGGATGGTACCATCGAGAAAGAACAGAAAGGTATCTCTAGGCTCAACTCACTTTCTTCTTTTGTAATTATTATGATGTTTCCATGACTAACTGCTAATGAGACCTCCCTGTTACTCTTTGATAAACACACTTGACTTACTTACTCAGGTTTCTTGGAAAAACTGTACAAGAGACCTCTAGGATTGATAGTTATGGTATCACTTCCTTATACAGTGGTGAAGAGTTTCACGAGCAAATTCTTTAGAATGTCTTAAAAAATGATAATTTTTGCAAAAACATGGCTAATTACAGTAAGTCAATATTCATTTGATGCTTTAGCAAACACAAAATTCAAGTATAACAATGTTGTGAAGAAAGATCTTGAAACTGTGTACTCCTGGTGAAATAAATACTTACAAAAACCTTTGAGAATTACCTTATTAACAAAAACTATTTACATATATACAGTAGGAAATATTTAAAAAAAAATTCAAGAACAAGGGGGGCTTCCCCATCTACTAAGACCAATGCCTTGTCGGCTGTCATGACCTGTAGAAAATCTTCTCTGGAAATGGGCTTATGATAAAATTTAAGTCTGTGTCCATTTACCACAAAGGAGACTTGTCCATCGTCAACTGTTTTAATTTTTACAGCTCCATTGTCATATACAATGTCTACCTCATAAGAGCCCAACTAATGGGTGGTAAGTTTGCCTTTGAAGGTTTTGAACCAGGAATCAAACAAAAGGGACCAATCACCATGCTGTAAGTGTTTCTTTTTAATAAACTTGTCATGCCACTTGCTCCTCTGGTTTTGGACTAATATCTTCCATTGGATAGCATCTTGTCTGATTTCATCCAACTCATTTAGTTGTAGGGATCATTGCTTTTTAGCCTCATCCAGGTTCAATCCTAACATTGCGGCAATACGGAAGGTCCTTACTTGGAATTCTGTTGGTAAAAGTACTTGTTTCCCGTACACTAGCTCATAAGAGGTATGCCCAGTGGTATTTCTCCAGGTAGTTCGCTATGCCCACAAAGCCTCTAGGAGCCTATCAGCCCAATCTCGGTGATGTAACTGAATAGTCCTGGTCAAGATGGCTTCTAGAACTTTGTTTGTGGATTATACCTGACCATTGGCTTGCGGGTGGTATGGAGAAGATTTACGGTGTTTAATCCCATATTTATCTGTTAGCTCTTTCATCATCTTGGAAGTAAATTGAGTGCCTTGGTTGGTAACAATTTCACGAGGGACACCGAAGTGGGTAAAGATGTCTTCATAGATGAATTCGACAACAGACTTCTCTGTGGCCCTAAATAGGGCTTTTGCCTCTACCCATTTGGTGACATAGTTCATACAAACCAAAATATAGTTCTTCCTATGAGACATGGGTGAAATTGGTCCTACAATGTCGAGGGCCCATTTTTCAAAGGGTTCTATCATAACTTGGGTCTACAAAGGCATTTCATCAGATGATGTAGGTCTTCCTAACCTTTGGCAACTATCACAACTTCTCACATACTTGGCAACATCTTTGAAAATGCTAGGCCAATAATAACCTGAATGTAACACCTTATATGTTGTATGTTTTTCAGAGAAACGACCACCACATGGTCCATCATGACAACTTCGTAGTATATTAGGTACCTCATCCTCTCGGACACATCTGTGTAATAATTTTCCTCTTTTCATGAGGGTAATGAGACGGTAACTTCCTAGTGGCCAAATAGTTTTCCATATCCACAAACCATGGGGTATTGACAGAGAGGGAAAAGAGGTGCTCGTCTGGGAAACTATCATCTATAGGGATATCATCATCCTCGTTGTTTATTCAGGAAAGAAAGTCAACTACTACATTATCCTTTCCAGGTCGGTTAAGAACAGTGATATTAAATTCTTGCAATAACAAGAGCCACCTAGTAACTCGACCATTAGTTATAGGTTTATTCATGAGGAATCTAATGGAGGAATGGTCGGTGTGTACAAATACTTCATAACCTGTAATGTAATGACGATATTTTTTAATAGCATGAACAACCACCAAGAGTTCCTTCTCGGTGACTATGTAGTTCAACTCGGTAGGGGACACGTTCTTGCTTATAAAATAAATGGCATAGGACTGTTGGTCTTTTCTCTACCCTAATACCCCTCCTATTGCGGTGTCAGAGGCATCAGTGGATATATGAAATGGGAGAGTCCAATTAGGCCCTCTAAGAAATGGTGCCATAGACAGCTTAGCTTCCATGGTTTCGAAGGCAGTTTGACACTGCTCAGTCCAAACAAAATCAACATCTTTTATCAATAATCCAAACATAGGTGTAACAATCTTTGTAAAATTTGCAATAAACCACCGGTAATATCCAGCATGTCCAAGAAAGCTTATCACCTCTTTTTGAGTCTTGGGGGGTGGAAGTCTAATAATGAACTCAATCTTTGCAGGATCGAATTTTATTCCTTTAGATGAAACATGATGTCCTAGAACCACTCCTCCAGTTAACAACATTTTGCATTTTTCATGACTTAGGGATAGGTTCATTTCCTGGCATCTGATGAGGACTTTTTCTAGGTTTTCTAAGGCTTCCTGGTAAGTGTTGCCATAAACTGTGAGGTCATCCATGTAGACCTCCACACAATCATTAATAAGATCGGAAAATATCCCTAATACTGCTCGTTGAAATGTGGCAGGAGAATTACACAATCCAAATGGTAATACCCTATAGGCATAGGTTCCCCAAGGACAGGTAAAGGTAGTCTTGTCCTGGTCCTCGGGTGCTATAAGAATCTAGTTGTACCCGTTGTATCCATCTAGAAAGGAGAAATACTTCTTTCCAAACAAGGTATCTAGAACTTGGTCAATGAAAGGAAGAGGAAAGTAGTCTTTCAGAGTGGCCTTATTGAGTTCCCAGAAATCAACACAAATTCTCCATTTCCCGGTCACTTTATTTTGAACCACTACAAGTGGGGATACCCACTTACTGTCGAAGATGGGATAGATAAATATGACATTTAACAACTTTTGGATTTCCTCCTGGACTGCGTCTTTGAGCGTTGGGTTCATCCTTCTCTAGGGTTGCCTAATAGGTGTTACTTCCCCCTGGGTGTATATATGGAGGATGCATGTGTTAGGGTGTATACCCTTCATGCCAGTGTATTCCCAGGTAAATGCTCCTGATTGTTCTTTAAGAATATCTACTAACTGTTTTTGTTGGTCTGTATCTAGCCCGGAGTTGATATGTAAAACTTTCCCTATACTAATATCATAGGGCATAGTATAAGACATGGCAGACTCATTGATTTCGAAAATAAAAGATGTCGAAGACAAAACGGATGGATCTAATTGTTCTTGAAATTCTTCCCCAAACATGTACGCAAATTGGGGAAAATACTGTGGAAAATCCACACATGTAATAGCATAAATGAATTGGTTTAGCACATTTTCTGGTGTATTCCCCTGAAGTGCCCTTGCATGGTCACTAGGCAATACAGGTTCTTCCCAGTCTTCGTTCTCGTATGGACATTCAAGCCACCATAGATTCTCCATAATAGGTTGAGCTGGAGGGTAAATGGTGAGCTTCTAGATAGAGAGACCATTTGAGATGGTCATTTCTCCTTCTCTACAGCCAATAAATGCATTGGATGTGGCTAGCTAAGGTCTTCCCAAAATAACGAGATGGCCTCAGGCAAGATCCTTTTAATGAATGACAAGAAAATCTACAGGGTACTCCCATGAGGCTAAAGTAACCATGACATCATCTAAAATCCCTTCAGGTATAACCCTAGTCTTATCTGCTAATTCCAAAATGGTTGGGGTAGGCCGAAGAAAAGGTTGTAACTGTAATTGTTCCAAGGTAGTAGCGGTCATAGCATTGATGGCTTCCCCTAGGTCTATGAGAGTGTTTCCAATGGAGACCTCCTTAATGGTTATGGTCACTATGGGATTTCCTGGATTCCCATACTTTGCTAGATTTGGCTACTCTGATATATACTCAGAGAGTCCTCCTACCAAATGTACTGTAGGGGGGTCCTTTTGCTTCCTACCTGGATTCTTAATACACAATTATTTGACTACCTTACTATATATTGTAATCTCTTTAATGGATTGAAGTAAAGGAATATTGACACAAATATTTTTCAATTCATTCAAAATGTCAAATTCTGGTCGGGTGGTAGTTTTCTTGATTACCAATCGGTCTGGATAAGGAGGGACCTTCGTAATTTGTGAAGGTTCATTTTGGGGAAGCTTGGGTTCTTGATTCTTCGGGATAATAACATCTTCCCACCTAGTGTCATCCATGGGTTTCTAGGTGGTTTCTTCTTCTTCTTCTTCCTGGATGACTACTGAAGTTCTCTTCCTATCTAGAACTTTTCCCAATCTTAGTTGAATTTCCTGTAATGGAACAAGAGTAATGACATATGTCAGGAAGGCCTGCATCTCAACATTGTTAAGAGGTTGAGGGGGCTTATTATTGGGATTCGACACTCGTTGTGCCGGTAATAGTGTCGGTTTTGGGGAGCTTGCATTTTGAAATTGTAGCGGTTGTTGTTGTGGAATAGAAGGTAAAGGTGGTGGAACAAAACCTGGCAAAAGCTGCGGAGTGTTTGATGAGAACTGAGGATAAGGATGGTTATACATAGGGATAGGTGGAGCTTGAGGGTTTCCTTGGTTATTTCCTCCCCTCCCTCCTTGAATCTAAGGCTGTTGGTACTGAATAGACCAACTTTTCCAACCTAGTGAGTTCCACTGTTGTTGTTGATAATAGGGTGGAACTTGAGACTATAGATCCAGGTATGTGGGTTGACTCCTAGGCTACCATGGCCTCCTAGGTGCATAAGAAAACTCCCCAAGATCTCCACTCCTATAGATGGCTAATAAACCAGGCAAGGATGGAAATTTCTCAGTTGAATGGTCTTCTGTATAGAAGCCACAAACTGAAATGTTATCTAATGGGCATTCCCTTGAGGAATGCTTCCTTCTGCATCTTGGGCAATATATGCTCATTGTTTCATTCTCCTCCTCCTGATTCTTTTTGAGTTTAAGGGTGTCCAACTGGGAACCTGTCGTGCTTAGGATGTCTATCTTGAAGTTTTCTAGAAGGTTCCCTATCTCTGCTCTTGTAATACCACCTGAACTAACTAGTTTTAAGCTTCTATTGTAAGGGTCCCAAACATTCTTTCCTATTTTGGCTCTACTTCTTGAGTAGTTTTTACACATTTCACATATTTCATCAAATGGTTTATGAGAGATATCACCTGATGCCATCAGGTTAAGCATCTCTAAATATTCTTCTGAAATTCCCTTAAGGAAAAGAGCCCTAACTGCATCCTCTGGGAGGTCATGGTATTTTGACTTCTGGGAGATATAACCAAATCTTTCCATATAGTCTTCAAGGGTCTCGTCTTCTAACTGTTGGACTTTAAAGGTGTCAGTACGAGACTCTTTAGTGTGGTAGTAGTCTTGGTATTTATTGAGAAATATGTCTTTCATGGCATCCTAAGACCTAATACTAGATTCTCTCAACCCCATGAACCATCTTAGTGCAGAGTCTTTGAGGGTGGCAGGAAAGAGTTTTAATTTCTAGGCATCTTGCACATAGTTGTAGCTCCTACACAAGATGTCAATTTCAAATAGGAAGGTGTCTAGATCTTCACTGTTTTTACCATAAAAGGTAGGCAGTGCTGAGAGAGGAATATTCTTCATGTTGAAATTTGGAGTGGTGTCTAAAATTGGAAACCCGAAGGTAGTTTTGATTTGGTTTCCAGTTTCTTCTTCCTCTTCATGTCTTACATTGTTATGGTCTTCCTGATCATCCATATTGGCTTGGTTTCCAAAAAGAGTGTACCTAAGTGGTTTTATCTTTGAAGAGAACAAGGTTTCCCTTTGATGAAAAGGTCTTCCTACTGATTGGATGTTTGGGAATCTACTTGAGCCGGTTGAGATTATCGGTGCCAAAGTTTATGTGTCAATTTGAGAGATAATTACATTGGCTAAGCTACCAAACAAAAGATTCACCTGTTTAGGGTCTATCATATCTTTAAAATTAGAGTCCCTTGGTAATGGTGTAAAAGAAAAGGTTGTATTGTTTGGTTATGTGGAAGACTCGAGTGGTCTTGCCTCCTGTCCTAGTATGATTGATGCTTCAATTTATTGTTCTATAGTGCTCCCTGTGTTAGTCCTTTCAGAGACTATTTTAGCTCTTTGAATCAAGCTAGCTTCTATTTTTCGATATCGGTCTGTAGATTTTATAAGCGGAATGTTCCTTCCCCCAAAAAGATCGGAAGGAACCTTGGTTGAAAGGTCTGATTTTGATTTAATGTATCTACCTTGTGGTTCTCTAGTCCTATTCATGAAAGAAAGAAAAAACAAAAACAAAAAGCTACCATTTGATTCATAGGTCTTATTCATGAAAGCAAACAAAAAGAAAAACTACTATTGGGTTTGGGGGAACCTGCTATAGTAGATGCATAGGTTCTTACCTTTCGTCTTAAAGTCCCTGTTTTAGGATAAATTCATGAGTGCGGACACAGACCAATCTCCCCAGATCCACCTGGATCTGGAACAAACCGTAACATAATACTACTCTTTCCCTAGATCTAGATATTGAATGAACTAAGAGAAATGGATGGTGGACATACCTTATGAATGCTCTCCTTTAATCTCTGTTGTTCCTTGCTCTGCTCCGATGCTCTTGTGTCATTCCAATCACAACAACACAAACCAATCACAACAAAGGAATTAATATATTCAATACCTAATCTATACATGTGATCAAGGAATCATGTAATAAGATGACATCATCATTATGGGAAAGGGACATATTCATGTATTATATTACTCTGAAAGAGAAATTTACAACCTGAGCCTTGATGTCGTAGATCTCCTTTCGATGGCTCCTAGCTCTGACACACACACTTGCTCATGCATGAAGAAGTTCAACCACATATGATTACTTGTTGTATCTTGCT
>JZKD02S0263737.1:371041-382364 GCA_000966675.3 Picea glauca
CAATATTTTTTCGAAACTCAAAAAAAATTTGTCCCAAAACCTAATCAAATCCCTCCTGTATAACTTCTGGATCACTCTAAATGGTTTTTGATATAAAGAAACTGATAAGTGGGGCCAAAAAAGTGACAAAAAGAGGGCAAAAAGTCTATAAATAGAAGTTGGCAGCTCATTATCACCATTGTTGATTTGGAAATTGACTTTGGAGACAAAAGACCCCCTTTGCCAAAGATAGTGATTCCGGGAGCTACAGTGGACGAAACGAACTTCTGCTTCGACCAAGTAAGTACAAACTCCCTTATCTAGCTAGTCAATACTTCATTTTAGTCTTTTAAGTTATTTTTTGGGTGGGCATCGACCTTAAAAAGGTCGGCCCTAGGTACACGCGGGATGTCTAGAGACAGCCCGCGTGTACACACGTGTAGAGTAAATCCTGCACACGTGTACACGCGACTGTCACCTCTACAGGCTGCATGTACCCCCCCTTATTGATGGAAAAAAAGTAAAAAAAAATAAAAATAAAAATAAAAATCCATTTAAAAGAAGTATTGACCCTCCTTTACCTTGTTGTGTTGGTAGGATGTATGTCCAATGGAGAGAGAGGGAGCATGAGGAAATCAGTGAGTTGGTTTTTGCAGATCCGAATGTTGTGGCCATGTTAATGCAATGCGGTTTGCTCAAATTCTTTTTATGTTCGTTTATGCACGCGCAACCAAGGCTACTGAACGCCTTGATTGATTACTGGCACCCTAATGCAAAGGCCTTTATGTTAGAGGGGAAATCATTGGTGCCCACCACCGAGGACATTTACTTTCTGACTGGCCTCTCGAGGAGAGGAGAACCAGTCAAATTCCAGACTTTTCCTGCAGGGCCGAGCAAGATCTCAGAGTTGATATCTATGTACTGTGAGGCTGGGACCGAACGTGCAGGTTCCCAGTAACTTGTTAGCAAGATTACCAACTTAGCACTACAAACTATCTTGCTACTTATTGGGCGGATTACCAGCTCAGCAGTCGTGCATCAGGCTTCGCGCGCACAGATGAACTGTGCTATCTAGTGCATGAATGCACAAATTTTTGATTGGAGTACCACACTGCTGGAGTGTATGAAGAGGCAATTGACAGATTGCTGACAATGAACACAGAGGAACTTTGGGTTCGGGACTATCTTTTGTTCGTTCTTTTTCGAGAGAGTTCCGTGTTTTAGTCCTCGTGTTGTAGTACAAGGACATCTGGCCTCTTTCCCTGCAGTGTGCAGATGGGAAGTGCTACTGTCGCGACAGGGTGGTGGAAGGACCATTGAGGCCTTTGACGATGACTTTTTTGCTTGGATGTCACAACAGATCCTGGCTATCAAGGACTACCCGTATGTAGGGATAGACTTCTCTAGAGATCCAGAGATACACGTGCCTCCTGGTGAGGAGCGAAGGGAGATGTGTAAGTCTCCTCCTTTGTAGTTTTTTTGTTTGCATATGTAATTTTTATGTATTTTTGTTATATATATCATTTTTTTGTATGCCAAAGTATTTGATGGGTAAACTTGTATTGCATGTAGATGTGGGACCCGTGCGACCTACCGACTATGCATGGAATAGGCGTTGCCCACGGCCGGAAGCTGTGACTGCCGCCGCTAGGGGAGTAGCAATAGCAGGGAACCTCCCAGCAGGAGAGGTCGAGAGGGTCCTTAGGAGAATTGAGCATAACTTTACTGTGCTCACTCGCACAGTCCCGATGGCAGAGATAGAGGACCTACCGCCATCCATGCAGCCTCATGTTGTGGGGGCACCTCGGACATGGGTCCGTTTGTTTAGGTGTTTAGCCCATGCTGTAGATGATTATAATAGGGCCCATAGGCCCTGAACAGACTCTAGAGTTTTTATGTGCCACGAGCACCTTGTTGTATATATTTTTTGAGGGCATAATCCTGGTGACTCGTTACTATTCCCATTTTTGAGACGTTTGCATCCATCTATGTACTCTAGTGATTTTATGATGTTTATATATGGTTTTTGTCTTTTTTGTGTCTTATGGATTATGTGTGCAAAAATGTATTTACATGTTTATGTCCATTCTCTTTTTATATGTGGGCAAGATGCCAATCTAAAATTTGATTAGCTAGAGTATCTATAATTTGGTTTAATCTCCTAGGAACATGAAAATATGTAATATAATCAAAGTTTCGTTCTAAGAGACGTACCCTAAGGAATCGTTGGTGTAAAGTTGGATCATGAACCCGGTATATTCTGTTTAGCTACGACACAACCAGTTGAGCATCGAGATAGACCCGGAGATGAGAGATACCCAATGACAAGGCATCACGAAGCAACTCAATAACTGCACTATACTCGATGACATTATTTGTGGTGTCGCCTAAGCATATACCTCCGGAAGATAACAACTGACCCTATGGTGTAAAGATTACCCAAGCTGCGGAGGCAAGCCTCTGCGTGTGTCGACTAGCATCGTCCGCATACCCAACAAACACCTCGGACTCACTTGACATTTTCGATGTTGACAGAAGACAACATCAATGACACTTCCATAACACTTTTTAAAAGAAACGTAAAAAAGTAATAGTACAAAGACTATACATATGTTACAAAAAGTTACCCACAGTGACCTATCTATGAGTAATACTTCTTGAGGTAGAGCCCATTTCTAGGCTCCGCCAACGCATTCCCTTCAAAATCAACCAAATGATAAGTGCCCTTTTTTAATACCTCCTTTATAATGAAGGGTCCGAACCACATGGGTTTAAACTTTCCTGCCCCCAAGGGGTCCTTGTCTTGGTCATAGACCAGGACAAGGTCACCCTCAGAAAAAATCTGAGGACGAACAGACCTATCATATTGACATTTGACCTTATGTTTGTGAGCCTTGTTGGCTAGGGCCGCATCGCGACGCTTCTCATCCAGTTGCTCAAGGTATACTAACCGTTCTTCAAGTGGAGAAGTGTCTGGCAATAACTATACTGCCAATTTCAGAGATGGGATTTGACATTCTATGGGAAAGACTGCCTCCAGCCCGTAAATGAGTTGAAAAGGTGAGAAACCGGTTGCAGTCTTGACAGATGTTCGGTAAGCTCATAATGCTGAATATAACATCAAATGCCAGTTTGACTTGGCTGAGTTGATAGTTCGCTATAGAATCGTCTTAAGAGTTTTGTTTACAGCTTCCACCTACCCATTGGCTTGGGGGTAGTAAGGTGATGAATGTTCCTGCCGTAACCCAAGCTTTGACATTAATTCAGTCATCATTTGGTTTTGAAAGTGACTTCCATGGTCAGTGACAATATCTCGCGGGACTCCAAACCTTGCTATAATTTGGTTGAATAAGAAAAGAGTTGCAGTCTCTCCATCATCTTTAAACGTTGGCATAGCCTCAACCCACTTAGTGAAGTAGTCGACAACTACGATGATATAGCGGTGCCCCCTTGATAATGGGGGGTTGCATGTAGTGTAATCAATCCACCACTTAGTGAAGGGACCAACTGTGATGACAGGAAACATAGGAGCGGTATGTGCCCTCATCTTCCGAGAAAAGATTTGGCACTGATGGCACTTCTTAACCGATTCGATACAATCTTTGATAAGTGTGGGCCAGAAGTAACCTACTCATAAAATATTTTGGGCTGTTGCCAACCCAGATAAATGACCACCACATGCTCCAGTATGGAAATCGTTGAGCACTATGATGGCCTCCTCATGTGTGAGACATCGACGCAATATGCAGTCTACACCTCTCTGATACAACGTATCATCGAGTATGAGATAATTCTTAGCCTGACGGCGTATCCGCCGACGCTCGTCATGAGAAGCAGATGTGGGGCACTTCAAAGTCTGGAGATAGATAAGTATATCTCTGTACTAGGGGTCTGAATATTCGATCAAAAACATACCCCCCCCGGATAGGCGATTCCTCAGGCACAACGTCCCCTGACTCAACCAGAAGTTCTGAAATAAGTTTTGCGAAGACCAATGACTTCTTGGACATGGCTAAAATGAACTCTAAGTCAAATTCTTGGAGGATGACCATCCACCTACTGATTTTTCCGCCTATGACTCATCATGTCAACATGTACTGGAATGGATTCACGACAACAATGACAGTGGTCTTGCGAAACAGAACATAATGACGGAACAGTTGAACAACACGAACGGCTGCCAACTCAATTTTTTTGAGATGGGAATAATTAAGTTCTAGTCCTACGAGGCCTCGACTCAGGTAATAGATCACATACTCTGAAAACAAATCATCTTCCTGAACTAAAACCATGCCTATGGTTGACTCTGCGGCAACCAGATATAATAAGAAATCTTTGTTATAATTAGGTGGTCGTAGCAGAGGTGTGGTTGTGAGGGCGTGTTTTAATGCGTCGAAAGAGAGTTGAGTGGCTTCGTCCCAGAAAAAGGGAATGTCTTTCTTTAGTAAATGCATAAATCCCTTGGTGATTTTGGAATAGTTGGCGATGAAGCGTTGTAAGAAGTTCGCCTTGCCCTGTAGACTTTGAAGTTGTAAGATTGTGCGTGGGGGGGAAACTGGATTATTTCCTCCACCTTAAGAGGATCGACCATGACACGATGAAACCTAACAAACGTATTGACGTTACGTAGAAGCTGCACTTGTTTGGATTCAAGCGAATCCTGAAGTAGCGACAGCGTTCGAAGATTAGTCGAAGGTGCGTGGGATGATCCATTTGCTTGCGAGAGCGTGATGCTAAATCATCTAAATAGGCTTCGACTATATTCTTGAGGTCATGAAACGCAAAAGACATGGCCCACTGGAAGGTGGCTCCAACATTTTTAAGGCCAAAAGGCATCTTAAAATAGGCGAATGTACCCCACGGACAAATGAATGTCGTTTTGTGTTGGTCTTCAAGTTTGATTTGGATTTGATTATATCCTAAAAAACCATCCATGAATGAAAAGGCTTCACAACTGGCACATTCATCAATGATCTGGTCGATGAATGGTGTCGAAAAATTATCTTTGGGACATGCCTTGTTCAAATCACGGAAATCGGTACACACACGAATCGTGCCTTATTTTTTATTGACCGGCACGGGGTTTGACACCCATTGAGTCAAATGAATAGGATAAATGAAACCTGCCTTGAGAAATTTCTCAACCTCACTCTTGATGGCTACTGTTTTCTTAGGATTAACTGGACGAAGTTTTTTTCGAACAGACTTGGCATCAGGATATGTTGTGATTTCATGTTCAACTATTTTCGGATCGATACCTGGCATTTCCTCATAAGACCAGGCAAAAACGTCGCGGAATTCTTTGAAAATATCCATGTAAATTTGAATCTCTTTGGGGGAACAATCCACTCCAACGAAGACATTCTCCACGATGCCAGGGTTTCAGGAGATGTTGATGGGTATGGTTTCAGCGATAGTCACCATATTTCCCTCAGCATAAATTTCCTGTGTAGCTAAGAGGTTAATAGGACATGGATGATCTCCCATCATGGTAATGGTGAATTCTCCAGCCTCGATTCGACTTAACTCGGGGAGAAAGTATGATCTGTGATGAAGATCTTCCCAAGGTTTGTCTAGACTAGTCATTGCTTCAATTACTTCTTTGTTAGAAGGCAAGACTAAGTCTAACGAATCGACGTTAGCAAAAGAACCCTGAGCCCAAATAGGCTCTAGAAGTGGATCGAACTCTTGTGCGGGAGTTGGATCAGGGTGAGCTGAAGCTTGCTGGACTAAAGAGTACGTGACTTCAGCAGTCGACAAGGGCATGGACATGCCGTAGTGCCTTGTCTCATCCATCGTGGATGATGGAGAAGGAAGAATCCAAGGATCCTCAAAGTAAGTCGTGCGGAACGACGAAACTTGAAAAATCTCAACCTTATGGTGATTAGATATAAATTTGACGTCATCGTGAGGAGGTGGGTAATCGAAGGTACCCATCAAAGATGGGCACAAACCAACTCCTACGTTAACGACACCAGGTTGAGGATTATCAATCATTGGGACTGTGGATGCCCCCAAAGTTGGGTCAGGTCTGGAGAAGGACAGTTGATCGGTGGTCACTATCCAGCCTTCGTGTGGAAACAACAATACTTGAAAAACTGTAGCAACCACAGTTTGCATAGCATAAGTCCAACTCCATCCTAACAAGAGATTATAGTCAAGGGGAGGATCAACTACCTCTACTTCGACACACATAGTTTTCCCTCCTAACTGCACAGGGAAAGAAGGAATGATGCCATGTGGTCGGAATGAACGACCGTGGAAAGCAGTGAGGAGAGTAGGTGATGGAGACAAAACGAGCTGGCCGATGGCCTTCCAGCATGATAACGACATAACGCATGTTGAGGCACCCTTGTCGACCACTGTGCAGAAGATATTCCGAGTAAATTTTTTTGTGGGATGAGCCACTACTATCTGAAACGCGATGTGGTAAGGCAGATGAAGTTTTAAGTCAGTTGTATCTAACATGATGGTACCTGGATTACAAGTCTCAGTAGAGCCCAAAGCGGTTAACAAGGCATTCCTCTGAGTAGGGAAGCTTTGGAGGACCTCCAAAGCAGACATCGCACAAGGGGTTTGTGATTAATCTTCCACCACAAAGTAATTCTGGGCGGCCCTTGCATTTGGGTTGTGAGAAGCTTTCTTAAAATCACCCTTTGGGATGTGTGTCATTGTTTCTCCCAACATCTTCTCGATCTGTAAAGGAAGAGATGGGTGCTCAGCTTCTTTACCCTTCTCAGAAGGACTTGGTTTACTATAGTCGTGCACTCTAGTCGTTATGAAATCATCACCCCTAACCATATATACGTTCGTGGATGAGGGATTGTTTGGAGGAGGGTAGGTTTCTTGGCTGCCCCCTTCGACACTTGTAGAGGCTTGAGTTAAATTTTTCCCATGTTGAAAGGGATTAGTCAACACTGCCTGTTGTTGCTATGTGACAAACTTTTGGGCCTCTGCAAGTCGAGGACAAAGATGGGTTGGGTGGTCTTCCGCACACAAGTTACACAGATACCTCGCCTTCCGTTTTTCCGTGGTGTCCCCACTAGCATTATCAGTGGGTTTTTTAGCCCCCTTACCCTTCTTTCATTTTTTTTTCTTCCCTTCAGGCTACTGGGTGGCCTTTGGGTTAGTCGACTGCACAGAGTGTAATTCCGACATTTGGGTAGGAGGAGCAGCCAAAGAAGTAGTCTGGATGGCCGCTGAGTGTTGTATAGATAACTGCTGCAATTGTTTTGTCAATTGCTCATCAGTCTTGGTTTGTGTGGAACCAACAATACCATCGGCATGTGGTCCAACTCTCTATCTAGTTTTATCCAGTATCGATCGTGGTGCATCCGGTAGGATGTTGTATAATAAACCAGACTGAGAATAGATGAGCTCAAACTGTTGATCCCTCATGATGACATCTTCTTCAGAGAAAACCCAAGAAGTTGCGACGTCTTTGGATAATTGTGGGACCAGAGACTTAAGGAACCACTCAAGTAGGAATGCTGCTGGGACTGGTACTTTAATTAGACTCTTCCGGCATCTCCACTCTCGGATATGATCGAAGATATGGTCTGTTGTTGTCTGTTCGAAATTGGCGAGCAACTCTGTGCCCGCATCGTATCTCACAGGTAACTGGAAATGGTTAAGGAAGGCCATCGCCAGTTGGCCAAAGGAAGAGTATCTTGAGTGATTGAGCTCAATGTACCATTTTGCGACACTCCCGATAAGAGTGCGTTGAAACAATCGCAGCTGGATGGAGTCATCTTTTAATGAGTTAGATGAACACCAAAGATGGAAAGTAGTCACATGATCACCTGGATCTTCGTTAGGCTTGGCCTCAAACTTCAGAATGTCTGAAGGAAACTTCGTTGGCATAGGAGGCCAACATGGATCATGACAAATAGGATCATTTAACAACCTCGTCAAATCTGGCAAGTGTAGTGTTTCCAGGAATGGTAGTTTGGGTTGCTGCTGATAACCTGGGAAGAAGGGTCCTGGAGTTTGACTGGCACCAGGTTGCCAAGAAAATTTGGGCTGTTGGCCTTGATTATGGTAGAAATCATGGCCCTGACCAGCATAAGTATTTTTCATCTGTGGAGACATCATTGGATGATTTCCCATAAAGGACATAGGATGTTGGGCATGCATCGTGTTTGAAGGACTTTGGGAAGGATTACCCCATGTCGGTCCTGATGGTAGAGGCATAGTAGTTTGTCCAGGGTTCCATTGACTGTGGAAATAATTACCCCAGAACGACATTCCAGAGGAGGGAACGGATCCTTGTCCTGAGTTCGAAGGTCCTGCTATATGTGCCCCCGGCGTAGGAATAGTACCCTGTGCTGGAGTAGACTGTCCAAAAATGGGAGTGCCCCCAGATGGGAAAGAGGTGGATGCGAAAGTGTGGTTACCAAACGTCCTTTTCCAAACAAATGGTGATGAACCTACCGACATAATATGCACAGGTGTTCCTTGACTCCCGACTCCAAATAAACTAGTGTGTGCAGGCTGCCCGACAGACTGCTGATGCGGACCACCAAGCGAAGGGGACGAAGGAGGAATATGACCTCCGGCGTAAGGAAAAGCATTAAAAGGGACAGGTGTGGCCCTATGTTGACCTTGCAGAGGAGTGTTAGAGCTCCATGCCCCCAGACCCAAAGTCTGTAAAGTGGAGTAAGTGAGTGCAAGACTTGTACCCGAACTAGGCATACCATATGAGAACGGAGGGCTTGTCACACTAGGTGTGAAGGGGGATGTGGCCGCCACCATAGATGGGGTCGGTCAACTGTGTGACGTAGTTGCGACTGAGACCATGGTGGCTCGGACTGACGACGGTAAGTTAGGAGATGATTCTCCTATGGTAGCAACTGTGGTGGGAATGGAAGGATTCCCAGAAGAAGTAATAGCGTTTGTTTCCATAGCTGTGTGAGGCACTGACAGGCGTTCGTAAAATTGGATTGGTACAATAACCTGTGGCCAAGTATCAGTGGTGGGGGTTTCAAATGAGCCAAGATTAGTAGTTTATTCCTCTGGGAGTTGTTCAGGCACAATGGTTTGTAACCCGGTCGCTTCGAAAGACCCTTGCTGGTCTAGCTTCTGCCTTAATGGTGGCGAGGGTGGCTCCAGTATAACCGGCGGCAGGCCCTGAAGCCTTCGTGACCGGCGGATATCGGGATCCTCCACTATGTGAGAAGATCCAAGACATGCTAAGGTATTCTACATATTCAAACAGTAAAACACACTAAAAAAGAATCCCCTAAGAGATAAGACAAGCAATCACTAAACTATTTGGAAGAACAGTTACAACAACCAACACTAGAGAAACTTATCGCTGTAAGTGCAACCCAAACACGGAAGCACCCTCCGGGTATACTTTGTAGAGCGTGGCCCAATGTCTATCCTAGGTACCACGGTATACCCCTATAGTCACCTGTGTATGTCCCTAAAAATATTGGCAACTAGGTTGCCAACTCGCGAACAGTCACCAGGTGGGTACAGTAGAAAGTCGGGTAGACCACAATGAGCAGGGTATCAAGCCCGAAACCTGTCAAGGGTATCGAGAGAAAATGGTCTGGAATAAAACTGAGGACCTCGAACGGATTCGAGACCCACTAAGCCCCGTGGCAAATGCAAACGACGGAATCCCAAAACAAGTCCTTGATATGTGTTCTCCACTACAATTGGTTCGGCTTTGGAGGGGTTATCTCCGCTACCTTTCCGCATGCGATCTCGTGTTTATCCCCTGTGTTAGAGGGGGGTCCCGGATAACTTCCATGAAACTGGACTTCTACACTCCCTATCACAAACTCCAATGTTTGGTTTTGGATGGCCTTGGAGAGTTTCCTCTCCAACCTAATACAAGGCCCTAGTCCTGAACTAGTTTGTGAACCCTACAAACAAAAAGTCTAATAGATTTTAAATTAGTGTTTATTTTATGGGATTTCTTACGTCACAAGGTATGAAGGTGAAACTGATGATGTGTAAAGACGAAAAGCAAAAACGAATGAAAAAATGTTGGAAACAAAAGGCTTTTACTAAATGCAAAATTTCAGCAACTCTTCACAAAGAAAGATTTCGTTTTCTTTTCAATTTTTCTAAGATTTTATGCAGTAATCATAAAGGAATTTCGCTCGACTATGAGCTACTTATACTCTAAATGCACTGCAAAAAATTACAAAATGAAAGACTTCTCCCTAGCTAATGATGCAGAAACACACTTTTCAAACAAAGAAGAAAATGAAAAGAATTTTTTTATTTTATTTACGTGTAAATCAAGCAACAAAGGGAAAATACCGACAAGCACAAAACCAAGAAAAACAAATTCTAGCTTAAAGCGCAAATTGCGAAGAATCAGAGTGAAGACACACAATGGCAATCAAGAACACAAAGACTCTCACGCTTGTCTAAAAACTATAAAACAACTTTTTTTTTCTTTTTATATTTTCTGTCAACTATCAACTGAGAAAAAGCAGGCTAAGGGTTAAAGGACCTAACCTACTGATTGTTCAACCCTAGAATCAAACACCTGAGAGGAATACTTCTCATCAAAGGAGGAGATGACTGCCCTAGCCTGATTACAAAGTAGCCTGTCAAGCACGCTACTGTCACTAAAACAACACGCGTGCAAACGCGTGCTGAGCTGAAACAGGCAACGTGTACACACGGGCTGACCTTGTACAGGCCACTTGTATGTATAACTTCTAAGACAAAAATAAAAACAGACAGTCCAGACTAGGAAGAGGCCTCTGGTATTGACAACCAGGGTCCCTTGAAGGCTTGGATGATTTTTCTAACAGAAAAGAAAAAATAATGCAAGGAATAACAAGGTAAAAAGGCAATCTAAAACAGGACTGTGAACCAGCAAGACTCAGCCAGGATTCCAAAAAACCCCCTGAGAATGTATAATTCTAACAGGGAAGAGGTGGACTGACTCTACAGGTCTTTGGACTCCTACACGCTACTATTATCCCTACAGCTAGCATTCACACGCTGGCTGTAAGAGGATAGGGAGCGGGTACATGCATGCAGACCCTATGCAGGCCGCGTGTACCTCTGTGTGTCCTGACAACTATCGTCAAGAAGAATTCAGGGAAAACTGGTATGAAGAACCAGGCTCCCTGCTCGTTCAGACCTTACAGAAAAATACAGGCAAAGAAACGGAAAATCTAATCTCTTAAACTACCCAAAAACTCAACTAAATTCAGAAACCCTAAAGAGTATCTTCCCCAGTATGGTTGCCAATTTTGTTGTTGGGAAAAATACCCTACGGACTAGCAAACTAGGGTCAGACTTGCATGCAAATTTTGACCATAAAGAAATTACTTTTTAACCTACCACCCAAAACTTAAACCCCTCTTTC
>JZKD02S0263737.1:394899-416451 GCA_000966675.3 Picea glauca
GTATATCATTTCTGTGTATTGTGAAGATTATGCTGGATATTTTACTGTTATTCTGTCATTTCTAGCATTTCGTTTCTGTTCTGCATATTTTATATATCTGGTATCTTGCAAATAATATCCAAGATAGGGTTCTCATACCCTCGATTCCTATTTATACTAAAAAGAAGCATCTAGAGGAAGATCCTTCTAGAAGTGGAAGCTTCTATTAGGTCTTCTTACATCCACCTTATTCTATTTTATTAAAAGGCCTTATTAATATTGACCTTTATTACATCCGAATATATTGTTCTACCTATGTGCAGGCTAGGACCCTAAAACAAGACGTAAACGAATAATCCTTTCATGTCGAGGTACATACACTCACTCTAGAGATTGATGAAATCTATTTTTTGACTGGATTATCTCATCGTGGGTCTCGAGTGTCATTATTGGGAAGTAGAGGAGGAGGTGAACCAATGGATTATTATGTAGCACATCACTGTACAACTCGTACAAAGAAACATAGTGGCAAGGTTTCCATACAGTATGTTTAGGATTTATCTTTGAGGACTATTCTCTATAACATTAATCGTGTGGCAGGGAGTGTAGATCCACACATGGCTTTGTAGATCCATTTTCAGTATGTTATCGATTGCATGGAGCCTTGATTTTTCAACTGGCATGAGGGCCTCCTCAAATATATGAAGAAACAATTAACAAAGTGCAGGACCAGTCGAGTGAATCAATTCACATATGGATTGATTTTGGTATCCTTCTTCCTAGAAAGGGTCCTAGTTTTGCGCCTACAACATGTGGATTGGGGTGTACCTGCTCCATAGGATCCTCAAATGAAGAGATGGGTAGACTTGATGGCATGCCATGGTAGCGTGCCAACTGTTACATATGGTCTTGTATTCTTCTAGTGGTTGAGAGATCAACTCGTCATGATTGAGGATTACGCATACGACGGGATTGATTTCCATGGTGATCCCAACTTGGAACTACCCGAGGGTTCACAATGGGGAGATATAGGTAAAAATGAATCTTTTTCATTATATGTTGTTTCTGGCATTTAAATTATGAAATTTTTATTTTATGTATCTATGACTAATCAAAAGCTCTCAAAAATGAAGATGTGGCACCTTTCAGGCCTCCGATATCATCTCCAATCCATAGGCGTGGAGAGATAGGCATAGTGGTAGGTCGAGGAGTAGTAGCTGGGGATCTCTAGGAGATCAAACACAACCTTGAGGGATTGACTATGGACATTCCCGACATCACTATGGATGAGTTAACTTGATGTTACCAATGCCATTATGTTGGCGTTTCAACATCCATTGGTCAACTACTCCATCATGTAGCATGGGCAGTGGTTTGTTATCATGAGAAACATCCATGATGCATATGTATATGAATCCATGTGGCTCACCATTTTGGTCTCGAAACACACTTTTTTGTAACTTTTGGCGTTATAGTACAAAAATTCTACTAACTTACTTTTCTTTATGTGTGTGTGTTTGGATTTATAAATGGCGCAAATGTCCATCTAAAAAATAATTGGATAATGCATCTGTTAATGTGTTTAGATATCTAGGAATGTGTTTATATTCAATGTATTCAAAATTTCTTTCCAAGAGGTGAATTCTCAAGTATACTCGTAATAGTGTAGGACTTCAGATGGAATAAATGTTACTTAATTGCAACACCACGAGTTGAGAATCAAGACATACAATTATATGATGGATGCCAAATGAAATGGCGTCAGTTAATATGATATAGATTTATGAAGGAACACAATGAAATACATAAATACACATAAACACAGAGATGCAACAGAAGTAAAACTTCATTTCATTAACAACAAATGACGAAAATATGCTTACATATAGAATGGAAATAAAATAGCTCGGGCACTGGTAGCTTATCTCTGAGAAGAGATGTGGAAGCTACTGGCCTCTGAAATCTATGTTACAATGAGGCTCGAAGGCCTATATATTATTGAGAAACAATGGAAAACCCTAAACATCCAAAAACCTAACCTAGGAGATGAAACACCAGAGTATGGGCCCCGTTGGGGTAAATTGGTACATCAATTTCCCAGGGTTGTAACTTTGGCATACTATCTCCGTTTGACACACATGATACATCATTAGAGAGATCTATTCGATGAATACAATTCTAATAGAAAATATCAAGTCTAAAACTAGCTCATATTTCTTAGACCATTCATACCCAAAAAACGTCGTTTAGGGCCTCAAAACAGCTCCAGAAGTTCAAGACCTGAAAAACTGCTAAAAATAGTAAATTGTGCTACAATTAAGGAAACTGAAAAACTGAAAGAAAAAATGGTGTGGGTCCAAGTGGAATAGGTGGGTGGCCACAAATATCCACCTGGATCATTCCTCCCCCCTTAGGAAGAAATGGGCCCCATTGCGTTGAGTTCCTCCATGAGATGAGGAAACTTTTGTTGAACTTGGTCCCTAGTGAGCCACTTGCCCTAGTGAATGAGTTGGACTGCTTTGACAACTCAATATAGTTGGATCCTCTGTTGGCGGGTGTTATTGATCTATGTTTCCATAATTCGATCAATTGTGGCTTGTTCCATGCAATCCGGGTTTAACTCTGCTGGTGTGAGTTGTTCTGCCATGTCGAATGTGTCCAGTAGAGGTGGAAAGTAGGGTCAAAGGCGGTCCACATTGAACACTAGGTGCAAACCAAGGAATGGTGGAATATCGAGCTCAAAGGAATTGTCCCCTACAACCTTGGTGATGGTGTATGGCCCATATCGGAGTGGGTGAATCTTGTGGTAGGGTCCAGCGAGGCGCTCCTTTTGCAAATGTAGCCACACTTTGTTGCCCACCTAGAAGTTGTGTGGAAACCGATGTTGATCATGTCATTGCTTGTACTTAGCATTGGATTTCTCCAAGATGTCATGAACCTGTTGGCGGATGTGATGAATTTTCTCAATGAAGTTGTTTGCCTTGTCAACCTCAGACTGAAAAAGGGCTGAATCTGCCTGAGTAGCCACAAATAGCATGACTACGTCAATGGGACATAGTGGCTAGAATCCCAAGCCCACCTGAAAGGGGCTATGGTTGGTTGATCTATGAGGAGCCCAGTTGTAGTTGTCTTGTACATGGGGGAGGTTCTCATCCCATGTGTGTGGATTCTTTGAGTTGTACATGTGCAGAATGTGTACAATCATCCGATTGACGACCTCTGTCTGGCCATTAGTTTGCAGATGGAAAGCTATGGACTTGGTGAGCTTGGTGTCCAACATCGACCAGAGGCTGGACCAAAATGTACTGAGGAACCTGTTGTCCTGGTCTGAGATGATAGACTGTGGGATCCCAAAGTGTACCCACACTCATTCAAATAAGAGTTTAGTAGTGGCTATTGCTATGATATTGTTCTTGCAGGCCATCATAATGAACATCTTCGAGAATCTATCGACGACCACAAAAACAAAGTCATTTCCATGCTTAGTAGAAGGAAGGCCTGACATGTAATCCATGGAGATGGATTCCCAAGGTCGACTAGGGGTAGGCAGTGGAGTATAGAGGCCTTTCTTCTTGATGGTCAGTTTGGCAATGGCGCAAGCAATGCAAGACTTGATGTACTTCCCAACATCCTGTCGAAGGTTCGGCCAATAGAAATACTTTTGCAGAACTGCCATGGTTTTCTCGACCCCGAAATGCCCAGCGATCCTACTGTAGTGCACCTCCCAAATAATCTTGGCACACTCGCTTGAAGGAACACAAAAATGTCCCAGGTGACATAGTAGGGCATCTTGGAGGTGAAAATTAGGAACTTTCTTACCCTCCAAGAGTGTATTGTATGTGTGGCTGAATTTTGGATCACTTTTGTAGAGAAACATCCAATCAGAAGTCTCGTGCCAACAAGAGTTGAGCACCGTGATTAGTGCCATGATAGGGGGTCGGCTGAGGTAGTCTGCAACATTATTGGTGCTTCCTTTATTGTACTTAATGTTCAAATTAAACTATTGTAGGTATGTGGACCACCTCTGATGGTAATCGTTCTACAACTTCCCTTGTGTCTGTATGAACTGCAAGGGTTAGTGGTCTGTGTGGATGATTGTTTCCTTTCCCAAAATGTAATGCTTCCATTGTCAGCAAGCCTGCACAATGGAATACATCTCTTTGTCATAAGTGGGATACTTCCAAACTGTGTCAGAAAGTGTCTCACTGTGATATGCCACTGGATTCCCTTGTTGAGTAAGGACTACCCCAATAACATAGTTGGAGGCATATGTCTCTATCTCAAATGGTTGTTGCAAGTCTAGTAATGTGAGCACTGATGCAAAGAAGAGGAAATGCTTCAAATCATCGAATGCCTTCTATTGAGATTCAGAGAAAAAAAAAATTTCTTTCACTCCTCCCTTGGTGACTTGACTCAAGGGCCAAGTGATATGAGAGAATCCCAACATGAACCTGCGGTAGAAATTGGCAAGACCCAAAAAGATGCAGAGCTCTGTTAGGGTGGTTGGGGTTGGCCAATCCCAAATGACTTGGATCTTGGCTGGATCCACATGCACCCCTCGCTCATCAATAATGTATCCCAGATACTGAACCTGGGTCATGCCTAAAGTGCACTTCTCCAAATTGGCACACAATTTGTGTTGCCGCAGTGTTTGGAGGACTTGTCGGATGTGGTGGAGGTGCTCTTCCAAAGTCTGGCTGAAGATCATAATGTCATCCAAGTATACCACTACAAATGAGTTGGTGAATGCCCGCAAGATGTCATCCATTAGTCTCATGAAGGTTGCAGGGGCATTTATCAACCCAAAAGGCATGACCAACTATTCGAAAAGGCCCTCCTTGGATTTGAAGGCAGTCTTCTAGACATCAGAGGGTTCGATTGGTACCTAGTGATACCTAGACTTCAAGTCGATCTTTCTGAAGTATTTCACCCCCTTTAGTTGGTCCAGAAGGTCATCAATATGTGGGATCGGGTACCTATTCTGGACAGTAATCTTGTTCAGTGCCCGATAGTCAATGCAGAGTCTCCAAGTCCCATCCTTCTTCTGCACCAGCATGATCAGGCTCCCACAGGGTGATGAACTCGGTTGGATGTGAACTTTCTACAACAACTCCTAAATTTTCCTCTTGATTTCATCATTCTCCAGAACAAAGCACTGATAGATTGGTCCATTGGGCAGTGGCACAGCTGGGGTCAGATCATTGGGTTGCTTCACCTGACAGTGTAGAGGCACCCCTGCGGGGGAGGTGAAGATGTCCTCGTACTCTTCCATGACTTTATCCATCTGTTGTTGTCATGCAAAGGGGCCCTGTCTGGAGGTTGTGGCCATAGTCTTCTTCTTTCCCTAAGGGAGGATCATCAGGAAAACAAATTTCATGGTTTTGGCAATGAGCTTAATGCATTGTTTTGTAGTAACCAAAGAGATGGTCCTAGGCGGTGCTATTTCCGGTATCCTGTACAACTTATTAAACAAAGTAATAATAATAGCATGGGGCCTGGAATCATACACAACATGTCGCTTCCACAAGTATGGTTGGCCTAATAATACATTAGAAACATAAAGAGGAGCAATGTCACATAATACCTCATCCATGAAGGGCTTGATGCTATAGGGAAGGCAACATTGTTGTCTTACGTGGAGGTCCCATCCTTGGTGTAGCCACCCAATGGTGTATGGTTGTGGGTGTGTTGTGATTAGCAAGCCCATCCGTTTAATGACCTCTACTGAGATGAGGTTCTTCTGGCTCCCGCTGTCGACAATGAACTGCAACGGGGAGCCCTTTACCCACATTTGGGAATGGAAGAGGTTCTCTGCCTCCTCTGGATCTTCTGGTTCCTTCTTCTGGATATTCATTGTGGCAATGGTGGCGTTGGGCTCTGCATAGACAATTTGCTTCCCCCTGTCATTCCCCTTGTCATTTTTTGATTCAGAGTCGAAGCCTGCATCTGATTCAGAAGCGTTCAACTCAACTACCAGTGACTGCTTGGCCCGACACTCACTTGTGTTGTGAGTGGAGATCTTATGGAACTCACACCACTTCCCCATGTCCTTTTTTGGATTCATGATGTTTTTCTTTGCTTGCGGCTTTGAAAAGTTGTCCTGGGTTGCCCTGCCTTGGATTGGTCCTTTGTTTGGTGGTTTGGGGGTACCTTTCCCTTACTTCTGATTCGCAGACCCAAAGGCTCACTTCTTCTGTTTGAACTTCTACTCAATCTTGGCAGCATACCAGTATGTCGCACCAAGAGAGGAGATGTTGAGGAACTCCATTTCCTCCTGAATGTATCTATGAAGAAAACTACAGTACTTTAACACCAAATGTTTCTCTGAATCTTTGATACCCAACTTTTTCTGTAGGGTATGGAACAGATTCGTCCGCTCATGCACATATTGGTCCCTTTGCTACCACAGCGTAGTCCATTGTATGTATTTGTCCTCATAGCTCCCCATGGGATAATATTGTTCTTTGATGGCGTCTCAGAAAGAATTCCAAGTGGGCGTGACCGAGAACACAGAGGCTTCCCCCTCGCTATGTTGCTCCTTATAGATTTCCCACTAGTCCTTGACATGGGGGGCAGCTTTAAGGAGTGAAAAAATAATCCTTTCTTAGTCAGAAAAGTCATGAACCAAGAAATATCCTTCTAACAGATTCAACCATCTATCAATGACATCTGCATCTATTTGTCCCTCAAATATGGTAATTTCAAAGTTTACTTGTACCTTAAAAGGAGTGGCGCCTCCAGAATGGTTGTTGGATGTAGATGCGCTACCAATGGGCAGCCATTAAAGGATATGGGCAAAGTTGTCCATCATCACGTTCCTTTGTTTCTCGAGGGCCTCCTCGAGCAATAATTTGATAGGATATCCTACTCCCTCATCTTTCTTTTCTTCCCCCATCGGCATCCGTCAGGGTTTGCGAGGCTGATCTTGCAACGGTTCAACCAGATCAAGCCCTAAGTCCTTATGCCCCGACCTCGTTGGGGACATGCAAAGAAGGATTGAGAAAGAGCAGACTGCTCTGATACCACTAATCCAGATTTAAGCATGAACAAAATGAAATACATAAATACACATAAACGCAGAGATGCAGTGGAAGTAAAACTTCATTTCATTAACAGCAAATGATGGAAATATGCTTGCAGACAGAATGGAAATAAAATAGCTTGGGCGCTAGTAGATCATCTCTGAGAAGATATGTGGCGGCTACTGGCCTCTGAAATCTATGTTACAATGAGGCTCGAAGGCCTATGTATTATTGAGAAACAATGGAAGACCCTAAACATCCAAAAACCTAACCCTAGGAGATGAAACGCCAGAATATGGGCCCCATTGGGGTAAATTGGTACATCAATTTCCCGCGGTCATAACTTTGGCATACTATCTCTATTTGACACACATGATACATCATTAGAGAGATATATCTGAGGAATACACTGCTAATAGAAAATATCGAGTCCAGAACAGACTCATATTTTATGGACCATTCATGCCCAAAAAACGTCATTTAGGGCCTCAAAATGACTCCATAAGTTCAAGACCCAGAAAACTGCTAAAAATAGTATATTGTGCTACAATTAAGAAAACTGAAAAACTAAAAGAAACAATGGTGTGGGTCTAAGTGGAATAGGTGGGTGGCCACCAATATCCACTTGGATCATTCGTCCCCCTTAGGAAGCAATGGTCCCCATTGCGTTGAGTTCCTCCATGAGATGGGGAAACTTCTGTTGAACTTGGTCCCTAGTGAGCCACCTACCCCAGTGAAGGAGTCGGCCTAATTTGACAACTCGATATAGTTGGATCCTCTGTTGGCGGGTGTTCTTGATCTGTGTGTCAATAATTCGATCAGTTTTGGCTTGTTCCATGCAATCTGGGTTTAACTCTGCTGGTGTGAGTTGTTCTGTCATGTCGGATGTGTCTAGTAGAGGTGGAAAGTAGGGTCGAAAGCGGTCCACATTGAACACTAGGTGCAGAACAAGGAATGGTGGAATATTGAGCTCAAAGGCATTGTCCCCTACAGCCTTAGTGATGGTGTATGGCCCATATTGAAGCGGGTGAATCTTGCGGTAGGGTCCAGTGAGGCGCTCCCTTTGCAAATGTAGCCACACTTTGTCACCCACCTGGAAGTTGTGTGGCAACCGATGTTGATAATCTCATTGCTTGTACTTAGAATTGTCTCTATCCAAGATGTCATGAACCTGTTAACGAATGTGATGAACGTGCTCAATGAATTTGTTTTCCTTGTCAACCTCAGACTGGACAGGGGATGAATCTACCCGAGTAGTTGTAAATGGCATGGCTACGTCAATGGGACATAGTGGTTGGAATCTCAAGCCCAACTGAAAGGGGATGTGGGTGGTTGAGATATGAAGATCCCGGTTGTAGCTGTTTTGTACATAGGGGAGGATCTCATCCCATGTGCGTGGGTTCTTTGAGTTGTACATGCACAGAATGTGTACAATCATCCGGTTGACAACCTCTGTCTGGACATTAGTTTGCAGATGGAATTTTGTGGACTTGGTGAGCTTGGTGTTCAGCATCGACCAGAGGCTAGACCAAAATTTACTGAGGAACCTTCTATCCCAGTATGAGATGATAGACTGTGGGATCCCAAAGTGTACCCACACTCATTCAAAGAAGAGTTTTGCAGTGGCTTCTGCTGTGATATTATTCTTGCAGGCCATCATAATGGACATCTTCGAGAATCTGTCGACGACCACAAAAACATAGTCATTTCCATGCTTAGTAGAAGGAAGGCCCGACATGTAATCCATGGAGATGGATTCCCAAGGTTGACTAGGGTTAGGCAGCGGAGTATATAGGCCTTTCTTCTTGATGGTCGGTTTGGAAATGGTGCAAAAAATGCAGGACTTGATGTACTTCACGACATCTTGTCAAAGGTTCAACCAATACAAATACTTTTGCAGAACTGCCATGGTTTTCTCGACCCCGAAATGTCCAGCGACCCGACTGTAGTGCGCCTCCCAAATAATCTTGGCATGCTCACTTGAAGGAACACAAAGATGTCCCATGTGACATAGCAGGGAATCCTAGAGGTGAAAATTAGGAACTTTCTTACCCTCCAAGAGTGTATTGTATGTGTGGCTGAATTCTGGATCACTTTTGTAGAGAAGCAACCAATCAAAAATCTCATGCCCACAAGAGTTGAGCATCGTGGTTAGCGCCATGATAGGGGGTCGGCTGAGGCAGTCTGTAACATTATTGGTGCTTCCTTTCTTGTACTTAATGTTCAAATGAAACTATTGTGTGTATGTGGACCACTTCTTATGGCGATCGTTTTGCAACTTCCCTTGTGTCTGTATGAACTGCAAGGGTCGGTGGTCTGTGTGGATGATCGTTTACTTTCCAAAAAGATAATGCTTCCATTGTCAGTAACCCTGCACAATGGAATACATCTCTTTGTCATAAGTGGGATAATTCTGGACTGTGTCAGAAAGTGTGTCACTGTGATATGCAACTGGATGCCCTTGTTGAGTAAGGACTACCCCAGTAGCATAGTCAAAGGCATCTGTCCTGATCTCAAATGGTTGTTGCAAGTTTGGTAATGTGAGAACTATTGCAGAGAAGAGGTGACACTTCAAATCGTCGAATGCATTCTATTGAGATTCAGACCAAAATAATTTTTCTTTCGCTCCTCCCTTGGTGACTTGACTCAAGGGCCAAGTGATATGAGAGAATCCCAACACAAACATGTGGTAGAAATTGGCAAGACCCAAAAAGTTGCGGAGCTCTGTTAGGGTGGTTGGGACTGGCCAACCCCAAATGACTTGGATCTTAGCAGGTTCCACATGCACCCCCCTCTCATCAATAATGTATCCCAGATACTGAACCTGGGTCATGCCAAAAGTGCACTTCTCCAAGTTGGCACAGAACTTGTGTTGCCACAGTGTTTGGAGGACTTGTCGAATGTGGTGGAGGTGATCTTCCCAAGTCTGGCTGAAGATCAGAATGTCATCCAAGTACACCACTACAAATGAGTTGGTAAATGGCCGCAAGATGTCATCCATTAGTCTCATGAAGGTTGCAGGGGAATTCGTCAACCCAAAAGGCATGACCAACCATTCAAAAAGGCCCTCCTTGGATTTTAAGGTAGTCTTCCAGACATCAGAGGGTTCGATTGGTACCTGGTGATTCCCAGACTTCAAGTCGATCTTGCTGAACTATTTCGCCCCCTTTATTTGGTCCAGAAGGTGATCAATCCGTGGGATCGGTTACCTATTCCGGAAAGTGATCTTGTTTAGTACCTGATAGTCAATGAGTCTCCAAGTCCCATCCTTCTTCTGCACCAACATGATCATACTCCCACAGGGTGATGAACTCGGCCGGATGTGACCTTTCTACAACTGCTCCTGAATTTGCCTCTTGATTTCATCATTTTCTAGAACAAAGCATCGATAGATTGGTCCATTTGGCAGCGACGCACCTGGGGTCAGATCGATGGGGTGCTTCACTTGACATTGTAGAGGTACCCCTACGGGGGAGGTGAAGATGTCCTCATACTTCTCCATGACCTTATCCATCTATTGTTGTCATGCAGAGGGGCCCTGTCTAGAGGTGTTGGCCATAGTCTTCTTCTTTCCTTGAGGGTGGATCATCAGGAAAATAAATTTCATGGTTTTGGTAATGAGCTTATTGCATTTTTTTGCAGTAACCAAAGATATGGTCGTAGGAGGTGTTATTTCCGGTATCCTATACATCTTATTGCCCAAAGTAATAATAGCAACATTGGGCCTGGACTCATACACAACAGTCGCTTCCACAAGTATGGTTGGCCTAATAATACATCTAAAGCATCAAGAGGAGCAATGCCACGTAATACCTCATCCGTGAAGGGCTTGATGTTGTAGGGAAGGCGACATTGTTGGATTACGCGGAGGTCCCATCCTTGGTGCAGCCACCCAATGGTGTATGGTTGTGGGTGTGTTGTGGTCAGCAAGCCCAACCATTTCATGACCTCTACTGAGATGAGGTTCTTCTGGCTCCTGCTGTCGACAATGAACTGCAATGGGGAGCCCTTTACCCACATTTGGGAATGGAAGAGGCGCTCCACCTCCTCTGGATGTTTTGGTTCCTTCTTCTAGATATTCATGGTGGAAACGGTGGCATTGGGCTCCACATCGATAATCTGCTTCCCCCCGTCATTCCCCTTATCGGGTTTTGATTCAGAGTCGAAGCCTACATCCGATTCAGAAGCCTTCAACTCGGCTATGAGTAACTTCTTGGCCCAACACTCACTTGTGTTGTGAGTGGAGATCTTATGGAACTCACACCACTTCCCCGTGTCCTTTTTTTGCTTCGTGATTTTGTTCTTTGCTTGCGGATTTGATGGGTTGTCCTAGGTCGCCCCGCCTTGGCTTGGTCCTTTGTTCGGCGGTTTAGGGGTACCTTTCCCTTTCTTCTGATTCGCAGACCCAAAGTCTCACTTCTTCTGTTTGAACTTCTGCTCAATCTTGGAAGCATATCGTTATGCCACACCAAGAGAGGAGATGTCGAGGAACTCCATTTCCTCCTGAATGTATCTATGAAGAAAACTACAGTACTTTAACACCAAATGTTTCAGTGAATATTTGATACCCAACTTTGTGTATAGGGTATGGAACCAATTCATCAGCTCATGCACATCTTGGTCCCTTTGCTGCCGCAGTGTAGTCCATTCTATGTATTTGTCCTCATAGATCCCCATAGGATAATATTGTTCTTTGATGGTGTCTCGAAAATAATTCCAAGTGGGTGCGACCGAGAACAAAGAGGGTTCCCCCTCACTCTGTTTCTCCCAGTAGGTTTCCCACCAATCCTTGACATGGGGGGCAACTTTAAGGAATGAAAAAATAA
This sequence comes from Picea glauca, assembly GCA_000966675.3. NCBI lineage: Eukaryota > Viridiplantae > Streptophyta > Pinopsida > Pinales > Pinaceae > Picea > Picea glauca. Next base: position 406,727 of record JZKD02S0263737.1, read on the forward strand.
TCCTTTCTCTATCGAAAAAGTCATGAACTGAGAAATATCCTTCTAACAGATTCAACCATCTATCAATGATGTATGCATCTATTTGGCCCTCAAATATGGGAATGTCAAAGTTTACTTGTACCTTAAAAGGAGTGGTGCCTCCAGAGTGGCTGTTGGATGTAGATGCGCTGCCAGTGGGCTGCCGTTGAAGGATATGGGAAAATTTGTCCATCATCGCATTCCTTTGTTTCTCGAGGGTCTCCTTGAAAAATAATTTGATAGGCTCTCCTGCTCCCTCATCTTTCTTTTCTTCCCCCATGGGTAGTCGTCGGGGTTTGTGAGGCTGATCTTGCAACGGTTCAACCAGATCAAGCCCTAACTCCTTATACCCCAACCTCGTTGGGGACATGCAAAGAAGGATCGAGAAAGAGAAGACTGCTCTAATACCACTGATCTAGATTTATGCAGGAACACAATGAAATACATAAATACACATAAACACAGAGATGCAGTGGATGTAAAACTTCATTTCATTAACAACAAATGAAAAAAATATGCTTACAGACAAAATGGAAATAAAATAGCTCGGGCGCTGGTAGCTTATCTCTGAGAAGAGATGTGGTGGATACTAGCCTCTGAACTATGTTTTAAAATGAGGCTTGAAGGCCTATATATTATTGAGAAACAATGGAAAACCCTAAATATCCAAAAACCTAACCCTAGGAGATGAAACGCCAAAATATGGGCCCCGTTGGCGTAAATTGGTACATCAATTTCCCGGGGTCGTAACTTTGGCATACTATCTCCGTTTGACACACATGATACATCGTTAGAGAGATCTATTCGAGGAATACACTACTGAAAACAAATATAGAGTCTAGAACAGACTCATATTCGCTAGACCATTCATGCCCAAAAAACATCGTTTAGGGCCTCAAAACGACTTTGGAATTTCAGGACCCGAAAAACTACTAAAAATAGTAAATTGTGATACAATTAAGGAAACTGAAAAACTGAAAGAAACAATGGTGTGGGTCCAAGTGGAATAGGCAGGTGGCCACCAATATCCACCTGGATCATAATAACTCAATAACCACATTATATTCCACAATATTATTAGTTGCACGACCAAGGAAAATACCGTGTAGACTGATGAACTCATTTGTAGGTGCATAGATTGCCCATGCAGCAGACGCTAGATTTTGAGTACTACAACTAGAACCATCAACAAATACAATATAGGGTAGCGAGAACACTGACATCTTGAAACCAAGAACAAGGCAAGGTAAGCAGTTTGAGGGTAGAAAAATAAACGACAAAAAGAACACTAGACTATGATACATTAAAGTAAAAAACACTCATGCAAAAACACTTTAAGTATAGTACTTATTTAGGTAAATCCCATTTATGGGTTCACCCAAAGGAATTCCATTATAATCAACTAGCTCATAATCCCATTTCTCTAACACCCGTTTAATGATATAAGGGTCACGCCACATGGGATCGAATTTACCTGCCCCCAAAAAACCACGATCTTGGTCATACAGAAGAACCAAATAGCCTTCAGAAAAAACACGAGGTTTAACATGTTTGTCATATTGAGCCTTGATGCGTTTATTCTAGGTTTCTATTACTAATGAAACATTACGACGAGTCTCGTCTAATTGCATTAAATACAAGAGACATTCTTCTTTGGCTATGGTGTTGGGGAGAAGTTCGACGACTAGTTTCAGAGACAGAATTTCACATTCAATCGGAAAAATAGCTTTGATACCATACACTAACTGGAAAGGTGTGAACCCCGTAGAAAATATAACTAATGTCTGATAGGCCCATAATGCTGAAACAAACATTGTGTGCCAACTTGACTTATGAATCCCTCCCATCTGTCGAAGCATAGTAGTTAAAAATTTGTTGATTTCTTCAACTTGGCCATTTTCCTGTGGATAATAAGGGGTTGATTTTTCATGTCGTAAACCCAATTTATCAGTAAGATCAGACATCATAAAATTGCAAAAATGGGTGCCATGGTCAGTGACGATGGATTGAGGGACACCAAACCTAGTAATGATATGATTGACTATGAACAGTATTGTGGTTTTCCCGGTGTTATCAAATGTAGGCATCGCCTCGACCCATTTAGTGAAATAATCCACAGCTACAATGATGTATCCATGCCCCCCGGCTGAGTGAGGGTTACATGACATGAATTCAATGCCCCATTTAGCGACTAGAACCATGGAAACTACAGGATAAAGAGGAGCAGGATGAGAATGAATGTTGTTATTATAGGTTTGACAAGCGTTGAATTTATGAACTGCGAGAATGCAATATTTGAAAAGTGAAGGATAGAAGTAACTAGCTCATAGGATATTTTGGGTAGTGGCATACCTAGACATATGACCACGACATGCTCCATAATGACATTCATTTAGTGCTTTCTTAGCTTCATCATATTCCAGACATCGTCAAAACACAGATTCAATACCACGAAAGTAAAGGGTATCACCAAGAATAATATATTGACGGGCTTGATACCTAATACAATGATGATCTACATGAGATATATTAGGCCTAAAAGTTTGGGTTTGGATATAAATGATAATGTCTCCATACCAGATATTGTTGGAACTGATTAGAAAGAGAGATTCATAAGGAAAATAATCTTCTGCCACATTTTTTGTATCAGTGGAGGGAAGGTCACATATCAACTCAACACAGACCAAATATCTCTTTGACTTGGCTTTCTCAAATTCCAAATCAAACTCCTAGAGAATCACAATCCATTTGGAGTATTTTCCCCCTAGTAATTGTCATGTAAGAATATGTTGCATAGGGTCGCAATCAAAAAATCGTTGTTTTGTGCAATAAGATATAGTAACGAAAATGTTGAATAGCTTGAACAACTACCAAGGCCAATTTCTTCACATCCATGTATTTGATTTCAGTGGTTGTAAGACTCTAAATTAAATAGTACATGACATGTTCAACGTGTGAATCATCCTATTGGACTAGAACCATGGTGATGGTATGATCTGAGGCAGCCAAGTATAAGAAATAATCTTGACCATAATCGGGGGGAAATAATAGTGGTGTGAAGGTTAATGCAAGTTTCAAAGCATCAAAGGCTCTGTTGGCAGTGTCATCCCACACAAAATCATGACCCTTCTTATGAATTCAAGTGAAACCTTTCGTTAGTTCAACATAATTGGGAATGAATCATCATATCAATTTTTCCTTCCCTTGCAAAATTTGGAGTTGGCGTAAGGTAGAAGTTGGAGGCAAATTGATAATGGCTTCAACCTTCAATGGATCCACCCTGATCCCATGCATGGAAAATATAAAGACTATAAGTATTCCAGACACCACCCAAAAAACACAATTATGTGGATTCAATCATATGCGTTAATATAGACATCGGAGGAAACTGGCTCATAAGTGTGTCAGGCGATCTTGGCGACACATGGAATGCATCGGTAAATCATCAAGGTAGGGTTGTACACTATGCTTAATATAATGAAAGGAATAAGACATAGCTCATTGAAAAGTTGCACCAACATTCTTGAGACCAAAAGGGAGTTTATGGTATGCGAAGGTACCCCAAGGGAAAATAAAAGTGGTCATATGTTGATCTGTGGGAAAAATATTGATTTGATTATAGCCGGAAAATCCATCCATCATAGAGAAGATTTCACTTTCGGCGCAATCATCAAGAATTTAATCGACGAAAGGGGTTGGATAATTGTCTTTAGGACAAGCCTTCTTAATATCCTGATAATCAACACAAACACAAATCGTTCCTTGTTTCTTCGTAACCGGAAAAAGATTGGACACCCAATTAGTCAACGCTACAAGGGTAGACAAAACCATCTTTAAGAATTTTTTCAACTTCAAGCTTGATCAAAATATATTTTCATGGATGAACTATGTGAATTCGTTGTCGAATGGGTTTAGCATCATGGTATGTCTTAATTTCATGTACAACAACATCTGGATAATTCTGAGGCATCTCTTCATAACTCCATGCAAAAACGTGACATAATTCTTGGAAAAGGGCCTTGTAAGTTTGGATCTCATCAGGAGAACATGAGGCACCTATATGAACATTTTCCACAATTCCAGGCTTAATTGAAATATCTAGAGGGATGGCGGGTGAAATATTTCCCAAGTTCCCTTCATACAAAACATCACGTGTTAGTTAAGAAACTGGGGGGACATTAATAATTTTGGACGGATTCAAAATTCGTTGATAACTCTAGATAGTCTTGGGTTTGAGGAATAGGATAGAACGATGATGCCCATCATCCCAAGGTGTGTCTTCCAGAGACATAACTGCCATGATCATTTCATCAGTTGGAAATATCGTGTGAAATGGATCAGGAGACGTATCAAAGAGAGAATGAGGAGAAGGAGATGTTGATTGAATATATTGATAGGCCAATTCCACCGGACTTATGGAATTTTTTTTCCATAACGAAGACATTCTTCCAAGATAGGTACTATCCAAGGCTCATAGGACTCAAGGATTTCTCCAACACTGGTCACAATCATGTTAATATAAGTGAAAAAATGAGGAGGAACATCGAGTGGTGGAATGGGGAAAGTACCCATTAACGATGAATCCTTTAAAATACCCACACCGACATTCTCATAACTAGGAGGTGTTTTTTCTATGAATGGAACGTTACTAGTGCGCAAATTGGAACTAAAAAATATGAGTTGATATACTATAAACACTTTACCTTGGTGAGGGAAATGTATCACACAGAAAAGAGTAGAAACAACTAATTGCATAGCATCGATCCAACTACGACCAAGTAAAAGGTTTTAATTGAGAGGTGCATCAAACACTTCAACCTCAATAGGAACTGATTTTCCTTCTAACACAATAGATAACGTAGGAAGAACACCATAAAGTTTAAAACCTATACCATTAAAATCTTTTAACGTGTTGAATGACTCAGTAAGGGTAGGAGAGCCAATAGTTTTCCAAAAAGTGATGGACATGACGCAAGTCGAAGCTTCTTCATCAAAAATTGTTCGACAAATATTCTTATTTTCCACAATTACTTGTATTTGAAAACCTGATTGATTAGGGAGTCTTGGAATGTGATCTTCCAAGTCAAAGATTATCAAATTTGTATTAGTAGGATCGATTCCACCAATAGCCTTTAATATTTCCTTATGTCGAGTAGGACAAATTTGAAGGACTTCGAGAGTCGACATCATAGAAGGTGCCTATGCAAGGTCTTCTATAATATTGTAGTTTTGAGTGTCACATGCATGTGGGTTAAATTACGACTTACAAACAATGCCTTTAGGAGGCAGATGAATAACTATATCTAGATTATGTTGTTCAATATGAAGAGGACCATTAGGGAATGGAGCTAATGGAGTAGGTTGAGCCAACGAAGGAGGTGGATCATAACCTTTCTCTTTAGAAGGAGAATACTCTTTGGTTCGAACAATGACTGCAGCTTCATTTTTCTTGGAGTCACCAATACACATAAGTACATAAGAGTTGGTAGAGGGAGAGGGTTGGTCATGAATAACTAGTTGGGCCTGTCATTGAGAAGGAAAATATTGTGACAAAATGATAGGTGTAGGGGGAGTCCTAGTTCCTTGGAGGAACTTAGTAACTTCTAAACGTCTTAAACAATCTTTCATGTAATGATCCTCGCCATAGATAAGACAAGGATAACGAGGTTTTATCTTTTCTTTATAATCAACAGGTTGAATTTTGGGTTTATCTAGTTGTTGATTATTAATTTTATCCTCCTTATTCTTACCCTTCCCTTTCTTTTTATTTTGATATTTACCGGTAGTTGTAGACTGGAATGTATTGACCTTAGAGGTTTTACTGAGAGAGGGAGAAAGAGGAGTAGCATTTTGTACATTAGTGGCGGTAGATTTGGGATTGGAATTATTGTCTTGTTTTGACTGAGTCTCAGCATGAAAAGTGTCAATCACACCATCAGAAGCATGAGAAGCTACTAGAAGAGTTGGGGTTGGATTTGTAGATGGGAAAGGAGCATCAGGGATCAAGTCATATAACGTGCCCGTTTGAGAATAAACGAGATCCAGGTATTGAGCACGACTGATTTCTTGTTCTTCAATGACGACACCTCCCATGGAAACATCATGGGCTATAGGACTGATGAGTGATTTGGTAAACAACTCAACCAATAATTGATCAGGAAGGGGAAATTTTATTAATCGTCATCTCCTCCTCCACTCATGAATATGATCTGATATGTGAGTAGAAGAGGATTGTTTAAATGAACTTAAAAATTTCATTCTTGTCTCATAATGTATCAGTAATTGGTAATGTGTCAAGAAAACCATAAATAAGATGTTGAAATCATTGAAGAATCATCTTGGCAATTTGATGTACCATTTGGCAGTTGAACCCATAAGAGTGCGTTGGAAAGTACATAATCGGATGGAGTCATCCATCAAGGAGTTGGACGAGCACCAAAGATGAAATGTCATGATGTGATTGTTTGGGTATTCTCCCGATCAACCGTCAAACTTGGGAATGTATGATGGTAATTTGGCAGGTATAACCGGCCAATAAGGAGAATGCAAGATGGGATCATTCAAAATCCTAGATAAATCTGGTAAATCTAAAGTAGCTAGAAATGAGAATTGTCTATTTACCCGAGGAAACTGGCAATTTTGGGGAGACAATCCCATAGGTATACCAGTAGGACCATAATTAGTTTGTAAATAGTTAGAGGGTCCAGTAAAATTTGGTTGAGGAGGATTTTGATTCAAGTAGCCAACATTTGTTGGTTGATTTGGCATGCCACCTTTGAAAGGAGCATTAGATTGAAAAGATTGACCCAGGTAGGATTTACAATGCTTGGATAAGGTTGCCCAGGACTAGAAGGTAAAAAATAATTTAATTTAGTATTTTTCCCCCCAGGCAGTTGTTGGTTTCCTTGGAAAGGAAAATTGACCCCAAACTTGGGGTTGTCCCCCAACTTGAGGTTGACCTCCAATAGGAAGTTGAAAACCAGAAGTAACAAAATGACTTGTACCTCCAAGAGAATTGGATCTACTTGGGTCAGGATGATTAGATCCTCCAGGTGGTGGAGGAATGATAGGCCCTCCGGATAGAACTTGGGTAGGAGTGGGAACAAAACTGCTAGCAACATTATACCTAGGTGGAACAAAAAGACTAGGTCCTCCAGATGGACTCTCGATAGTATTAGCAATAGAAATAATAAGATCATTATACCTAGGTGGGAGTGATGGATTCGATCTAAGTGGAAGTGGCATTCCAATAGGATCTTGAGTTGTTACCAAACTTCCGACAGAAACATGTGTAACTTGTGGGACTATGGTATAGCTAGTGAGATGGAGAGGAAGAATTGTATGTGTGCCAACCAACAATAGGTTTGAAACCATAACAACATTACTTTTCGTGCCATTAAAATGATTCAGAGGTACTGTATAAGAAGTAGAAGTAACAGGTATGTGTGATGACGTAGGTTGGTCTGGAATCATACCTAGTTTATAAAAAATATCATGTCCCAAGTCAATCCTCCAAAAAGAACGGACTAAGACTGAACTATGATTAAAAATTCCAGAAGTGTGAACTAAGGTTCTAAATGATTCACTATGAAATGGTGGATCATCCACACCAGAATCTATGAAAGGTACCAAAGGTATTCTAGTATAGTGTTCAACAACAACGTCTCTCGAAGAGTGAACTCAGAGAAAAATCAGTCTTGTATAACATTCAATAAAGGATTTACAAGGAGTGATGATTCAACCAATGGAGTATAATTCTTGATCTCATAGGGTACATCGTTATTGACTGCTCCTTTAGGAGAAGAACCCTCCGGTGAATTAGGAATCAAGGGGGCATATTCTTCTGGTTCTTCCAGAGGCAATCCCTACATCCTACGTGAATGTCGAGGGCTGATGTTGGCCACACAAAACAAAGAATAAAAAAAAATATGGCCAACTAGAGAAAACAAACAACACTTCACTAATAAAATCTAGATATCAAGCAGACAAACAAACCTTCTTATTTAAAAATCACTAGATGGTGATGAAATCCAACATCGCGAGATCAAGAAAAGAAGGGGCTGGGATAAAGCGGGTGGAAAAGTTATGTTGACAGCCTGCTTAATAGACTTACACCCTAATGCAAGCTCCCACACATAATCATGGGCATACCCTTAAAGGAGCCCAAGTGAGTTGAGCCAACATCGATTCCAGGTATCGTGAAGACTTTCACCTCCATAGTCACCTCATGTGAAGACCCTAAATATATAGGCTACTAAGGTTACCAATTACGACAATGATTCCTAGGGAAGCAGTCGACAATCCAATATACACATAAGAGCAGGGTGTCTAAGCCCGAAATATCCTCGAGAAGGTCCGCATAAGATTTTCTTCTCAAGTGACCCCCAATAATACACACATTCACTACACTAGGACCAACAAAGCAGGGTGAGTAACTATGTTGGCCTTAATGAAACCTCATGATTGACCCTTGTTTTAGAAGGGATTTCGAGGAAAAAATGTAGCAAGTGGATTTAACTCTCCCTATCACAAGATACGATTGTTTGTTTTGATGCTTTGGAGAGTATTGCTCACAAAATATTCGAAAGTGTTATCTCTAGCTAATGTTGGTGCATAAGAGTTCGAGAAAATAAAAGTTACTAGATAAATTTTAAAATTACGCTTAATTTGAATGGTTGTTGTTTAACTCAAAAAAGGAAGCGGAGATGAAACTGATGAAGTATTTGACCTTGACTCAATAATATGCAAAGAGAGAGGAGATGCAATTTTTTTTTCCAATGAACTCTAATTACATAAGAGAGGAGGTTTTCTTTTTCCAGAATACAACAAGTTGAAAAATACAATTCCTTCAAAGCTTTGAACAATCTTGATGCCAAACAATCAAAGCTATCAAATTTTCCAATTTTCTCTTTTTTAACAAACACTTGAATGCAAAAAGTTTCTTGAAAACACTACGAAATAGAAAAAACAAATTTCAATTATTTTTCTTTTCAAATAAAAACAGAGATATGAATCAAGGAAAAAGAAAAAATTGTTCAAGAAAATGAATACACTCACAACACAATTCCCCAAACTTAACTCATAATGCAACGAAAAATGTAAAAGCAAGAAAACTCATTTGCCTGATGAAATCAAAAATCGTTTTCTAATAAAAAACAATCCAAAACTCACAAAAAATCATTAACAACTTATCTAACAAGCACTCAAGGATGAAACCGAGAGATTATACCTTTGCAGTAATAAGTGAAAGATATAACTTTGAAGATTATGAAAAAGACTCTCAACACTTGAGAAATGATCAAATTCAGTTTAAAAGTTGCAAACCAAGTGGTGAATAATCATTTAGCAGGACCAAAAATTCATTCCAAGAAATGATAAAAAATATGGGCAAAGAGAAAAATTGACCGTCACTCAAAACATTTCTTTGGGAATCATCACACGCAGCAGAAGAACACAATGTGACGATCTAGGATCGTCGCAGGTAGTTAGAAATATACAGTACGACGTTGTCACACTGGTTTTCACAACAGGGTGTGACGATGATGTTGAAACTAAGAGGGGGGTGAATCAATATCAAGTACAATTTAAAAAGAAATTCAACTTATACTTAAACCATTCAACTATATCCAATGAGAAATGAACAATAGTATAAGAGTTACACCAATACACCACAATACACCATGCACAATATATGAGAAATAATCAAT
>JZKD02S0263737.1:416501-431720 GCA_000966675.3 Picea glauca
GTATAAGAGTTACACCAATACACCACAATACACCATGCACAATATATGAGAAATAATCAATAGTTATTGTTCAAGGGAAGTAATGACTTCCAAAGGTAGCTACAGCTTCCAAATTGTTATAACCCTAAATTGCACCACACATGCTTACCTGGCATCATGCCAACTCATATCCCTTCATTGCCAAAACATTTGCTGAACAACCTCTTTGAAAATCCTCTTGGGTAAAGGTACACATGCCCTAACCCACTACTGTACGCGTGTGAACGCTGGCAGGCCTACTACAGCCCGCGTTTACCTAACAAAACTCAAAAATAGGAAAGTTTCCAACGGGAAAAAAAGCTATGGGTCAGTTAACTGAAACTCTCGGCCATGCATGGCCGAGAGTTCGTCCAAAACCCTAACTCCTTCTAGCCTATAAAAGAAGGGGTAGGGGTACTATTTGGAAAGAGGAAAATTATAGCGAAGAAACTCTGCCCATTTGCCGAATCCATTGTCCCAACCCTTTAGCCTTTCCTCAAGCCTAAGGAGAATTAACGGAAAGCAGTTGGAGGACAAAAGAAGAGGAGGAGCCCAAGATCAGGATCAAGGAGCGGTGGCCGGTCTCGACTTTTATTGTAAGTTGATTCATTTTGAAAATAATAAAAGAATACTTTTCCCATCCCAATGAATGAGTTATATGTGGTTTGTGTAATTTATGCTTAATTTCTAACCCTCAAGTAGAAAAGTAGCATGCATGCATGGTTGTTTGTTTTGATTGCAGGATAACTTTGGAAGGATCAGCGCAAGCAAGCGGTCAAGAGCGCAACGGAGGATCTACACCAAACATTAGTAAAAAGGTTAGTAGTTCCTTTCCATGCATGTATCATGAAAAAGGGGTTTAAGTTTTGGGTGGTAGGTTAAAAAGTCATTTCTTTACGGTCAAAATCTGCATGCAAGTCTGACCCTAGTTGGTAGTCCGTAGGGTATTATTTCCCAACAATAGAATTGGTGACCATACTGGGGAAGATATTCTTTAGGGTTTCTGGATTTAGTTGAGTTTTTGGGTAGTTTAAGAGATTATATTTTCTGTTTCTTTGCCTGTCTTTTTCAGTAAGGCCCGAGCTAGCAGGGAGCCTGGTTCTTTATACCAGTTTCCCCTGACTGTTGATTGACGGTAATTTTTGGGACACACAGAGGTACACGCGGCCTACAGAAGGCCTGCACGCGTGTGCCCGCACCCTAACCTTCTATAGCCCATGTGTGAACGCTTGTTGTAGAGGTTTAGGTAGCGTGTAGGAGTTCAAAGAGCTTGAGAGGTGGTCCTCCTCTTCCCTGTCAGAATTATACATTCTCAGGGGGCTTTCTGGATCCTGTCTGAGTCTTGCTGGTTCACAATATGGTCTCAGTTTGCTTTATTGCATTTTGTTATCCCTTGCAATTATTTTTCTTTTCTATTAAGAAGAAGCATCCAAGCCTTCAAGAGACCCTGTTTATCAATACCAGAGGCCTCTTCCTGGTCTGGGTTGTCTGTGTTTATTTTTGTCTTGTGGTTTATACATACACACGACCTATGAAAGTGAAGCCCACGGGTGCACGCGCTCTGTTGTAGCTCAGCACGTGTTTGCACGTGTGTTGCTTTAGTGACAGAGGTGTGCTTGACAGGTTGATTTTCAATCAGGGTGGGGCAGTCATCCCCTCCTGTGGTGAGAAGTGTTCCTCTCAGGTGTTTGAGCCCAGGGTTGAACAGTCAGTAGATTAGGGCCTCTTACCCTTAGCCTATTTTTTCTTAGTTGATAGTTGATAGAAAATATAAAAAAAGAAAATTTTGTTTTATGGTTTTTAGACAAGCGTAGGAGTCCGTGCTTTCTTGATTTCCATTGTGTATGTTTGCTCTGATTCCTTGCGATCTGCACTTTAATCCAGAATTTTGTTTTGTTTTCTTGGTTTTGTGCTTGTCGGCATTTTCCCTTTGTTTCTTCATTTAGCACTTAAATAAAAAAAATATATATCTCTTTTTCATTTTCTTCGTTGTTTGAAGATTGTGTTTCTGCATCAATATATAGGGAGAAGTCTTTTTGTTCATAAGTTTTTGCAGTGCATTTAGAGCGTAAGTAGCTCATAGTCGAGCGAAATTCCTTTATGTTTGCTGCAAGAAATCTTAGAAAAATTGAAAAAGAAAAAGAAGTCTTTCTTTGTGAAAAGTTGTTGATTTTTGCATTTAGTAAAAGTCTTTTGTTTCCAACATTTTTCATTCATTTTTTCTTTTGAGTCTTTACACATCATCAGTTTCATATTCATACCCTGTGACGTAAAAAATCCCATAAAAGCAACGCTAATTTAAAATCTATTAGACTTTTTGTTTGTAGGGTTCATACACTAGTTCAGGACTAGGGCCTTGGATTAGGTTGGAGAGGAAACTCTCCAAGGCCACTCAAAACCAAACATTGGAGTCTGTGATAGGGAGTGTAGAAGTCCAGTTTTGTGAAATTTATCCAGGACCCCCCTCTAACATAGGGGATAAACACGAGGTCGCGTGAGGAAAGGTAGCGGAGATAACCCCTCCAAAGCCGGACCAAGCGTAGTGGAGGACACATATCGAGGATTTGTTTTGGGATTTCGTCGTTTGCATTTGCCACGGGGCTTCATGGGTCTCGAATCCATTCGAGGTCCTCAGTTGTCTTCCAGACCATTTTCTCTCGATACCCTTGACAGGTTTCGGGCTTGATACTCTGCTCATTGTGGTCTACCCGACTATCGATTGTACCCGCCTGGTGACTGTTCGCGTGCTGGAAAACTAGTTGCTAATTTTTTTTAGGGACATACACAGGTGACTGCGGGGGTATACTGCGGTACCTAGGACATACATCGGGCCACGCTTTTCAGAGTATACTCAGAGGGTGCTTCCATTTTCAAGTTTCACTTGCACTGGTAAGTTGCTCTAGTGTTGGTTGTTGTAAATATTCTTCAAAATAGTTAGTGATTGCTTGTCTTATCTCTTAGGGCCTTCTTTTTTAGTGTGTGTTACTGTTTGAACGTGTAGAATACCTTAGCATGTCTTGGATCTTCTCACACAGTGGAGGATCCCAAGCTCCATCAGTCACGAAGGCTTTTGGGCCTACCGCCGATTATACTGGAGCCACCCCCGCCACCATTGAGGCGGAAGCTAGACCAACAAGGGTCTTTCGAAGAAACCGGGTTACAAACCATTGTGCCCGAACAACTCCTGGAGGAATCAATCACAAATATTGGCTCAGTTGAAACCCCAACCACTGATACTTGGCCATCTGTCAGTGTACCAATCCAATTTTGCGAACGCCTGTCAGTGCCTCACACAGCTATGGAAACACACGTTGTTACTTCCTTTGGGAATTCTTCCATTCCCACCACCATTGCTACCACAAGAGAAGCATCTCCTAACTTGCCGTCATTGGCCTGGGCCACCATGGTCTCAGCTACAACTACGTCGCACAGTGGACCGACCCCATCTATTGCGGCGGCCACAAATCCCTTCACACCTAGTGCGACAGGCTCTCCGTTCTCGTACAGTATGACTAGTTCGGGCACAAGTCCTGCACTCACTCACTCCACTTTACAGAATTTGGGTCTGGGGGAAGGGAGCTCTAACGCTCCTCTACAAGGTCAACTTGGGGGAATTCCTATCCCTTCTAATGCTTTTCCTTACGCTGGAGGTCATATCTCTCCTTTGTCCCCTTCACTTGGTGGTCTGCATCAGCAGTCCACCGAGCAGCCTGCACACACAAGTTTATTTGGAGCTGGGAATCAAGGAACGCCTGCGCAAACTCTGCCGATAGGTTCATCACCATTTGTTTGGAACGAGACATTTGGTAACAACACTTTCGCATCCATTTCTTTCCCATCTAGGGGCACTCCCATTTTTGGATAGTCTACTCCGGCGCAGGGTACTATTCCTGCGTCGGGGGCACATATAGCAGGACCTTGGAACTCAGGACAAGGATCCGTTCCCTCTTTTGGAATGTCGTTCTGGGGTAATTCTTTCCACATTCAATGGAACCCTGGACAGACTTCTATGCCTCTCCCAGCAGGACTGGCATGGGGTAATCCTTCCCAAATTCCTTTAAACACGATGCATGCCCAACATCCTATGTCCTTTATGGGGAATCAACCAATGATGTCTCCACAGATGCAAAATCCTTACGCTGGTCAGGGCCATGGTTTCTACCAGAATCCGGGCCAGCAGCCAAACTTTTCCTAGCAACCTGGTGCCAGTCAAACTCCAGGACCCTTTTTCCCAGGCTATCAACAACAACCCAAACTACCATTCCTGGTGATGTTACACTTGCCAGATTTGAAAAGGTTGTTAAATGATCCTATTTGTCACGATCCACGTTGGCCTCCTATGCCAACGAAGTTTTCTTCAGACATTCCAAAGTTCGAGGCCAAGCCTAATAAAGATCCAGGTGATCACGTGACTACCTTCCATCTTTGGTGTTCATCTAACTCATTGAAAGATGAATTCATCCAGTTGCGATTGTTTCAACGCACTCTTATCGGGAGTGCTGCAAAATGGTACATCAAGCTTGATCGCTCCAGATACTCTTCTTTTGGTGAACTGGCGATGGCCTTCCTTAACCATTTCCAGTTACCTATGAGATACGATGCTGGCACAGAGCTGCTTGCCAATTTTAAACAGACGATAGCGGACCATATCTCTGATCATATCCGAGAGTGGAGACACCGAGAGAGTCTAATCAAAGTACCAGTCCCACCATCATTCCTGCTTGAGTGGTTCCTTAAGTCTTTAGTCCCGCAATTATCCAAAGACATCGTGACTTCAGGAGTTTTCTCTGAAGAAGATGCCATCATGAGGGCTCAACAGTTTGAGCTCATCTATTCTCAGTCTCGTTTATTATACAACATCCTGCCGGATGCACCATGATCGATACTGGATAAAACTAGACAGAGAGATGGACCACATGTCGACGGTATCGTTGGTTCAGCACAAACCAAGCCCGCTAAGCAATTGACAAAACAATTGCAACAATTATCTATACAAGACTTAGCGGCCAACCAGACTACTTCTTTGGCTGCTCCTCCTACCCAAACGTCGGATGTACACTCCATGCAGTCGACTAACCCAAAGGCCACCCAGCAGCCTGAAGGGAAGAAAAAACAATTCAAGAAGGGTAAGGGGAATAAAAAACCCACTGATAATGCTGGCGAGGGCACCATGGAAAAACAGAAGGCGAGGTATCCGTGCAACTTGTGTGCGGAAGACCACCTGACCCATCTATGTCCTCGACTTGCAGAGTCCCAAAAGTTTGTCACACAGCAACAACAAGCCGTGTTGACTAATCCCTTTCAGCATGGGCATAATTTAACTCAAGCCTCCACAAGTGCCGAAGGGGGCAGCCAAGAAACCTGCCCTCCTCTAAACAATCCCTCATCCGCGAATGTTTATATGGTTAGGGGTGATGCTTTAATAATGACTAGAGCGCACAACTATAGTAAACCAAGCGCCTCTGAGAAGGGTAAAGAAGCTGAGATCCCATCTCTTCCTCTACATATCGAGAATACGTTGGGTGAAACAATGACATGCATTCCAAAGGGTGCATTTAAGAAAGCTTCTCACAACCCAAACGCAAGGGTCGCCCAAAATTACTCTGTGGTGGAAGATTTATCACAAACCCCTTGTGCGATGTCCACTTTGGAGGTCCTCCAAAGCTGCCTTGCTCAGAGGAAAGCCTTGTTGACTGCTTTAGGCTCTACTGAGACTTGTAACCTGGGTACCATCATGTTAGATATGACCGACTTGAAACCTCGTCTGCCTTACCATGTCACATTTCAGATAGTAGTGGCTCATCCCACGAAAAATTTTGCACGGAATATCTTCCGCATGGTGGTCGACGAGGGTGCTTTGACTTGTGTTATGTCGTTAGCATGTTGGAAATCCATTGGTCAGCCCGCTTTGTCTCCATCACCTACTCTCCTCACTGCATTCAACGATCGTTCTTTCTGACCACATGTCATGGTTCCTTCTTTCCCTGTGCAGTTAGGAGGGAAGACCATGTGTGTTGAAGTAGAGGTAGTCGACACTCCCCTCGACTATAACCTCTTGTTAGGTCGGAGTTGGACTTATGCTATGCAAGCTGTGGTTGCTACAGTTTTTCGAGTCTTGTTGTTTCCACACGAAGGCTGGATAATGACCGTTGATCAATTGTCCTTCTCCAGACCTGACCCAGCTTTGGGGGCATCCACGGTTCCCATGATAGATAATCCTCAACCCGGTTTCGTTAATGTGGGAGTTGGTTTGTGCCCATCCTTGATGGGTACCTTCGATTACCCACCTCCTCATAACGATGTCAAGTTTATATCGAATCACCACAAGGCTGAGATTTTTCATGTTTCATCGTTCCGCATGACTTACTTTGAGGATCCATGGATTCTTCGTTCCCCATCAGCCATGATGGATGAGACAGGGCACTCTAGCATGTCCATGCCCTTGTTGGTTTCTAAAGTAGCATACTCTTTAGTCCAGCAAGATTTAGCTAACCTTGATCTGACTCCCGCACAAGAGTTGGATCCACTGCCAGAGCCTATTTGGGCTCAGGGTTCTCTTGCTACCACCGATTCGTTAGACTTAGTCTTTCCTTCCGACGAAGCAGTAATCGAAGCAATGACTAGTCTGGACAAACCTTGGGACGATCTTCATCACAAATCATATTTCCTTCCAGAGTTATACCGAATCGAGGCAGGAGAATTCACTATCACCATGACGGGAGATCAATCGTGTCCTATTAACCTCTTAGCTACACAGGAAATTTATGTTGAGGGAAATATGGCAACTATCGTTGAAACCATACCTATTAACATCTCCCGAAACCCTGGCATCGTGGAGAATGTCTTCGTCGGAGCGGATTGCTCCCCCGAAGAGATTCAAATTTACACGGATCTTTTCAAATAATTCTGCGACGTTTTTTCCTGGTCTTATGAGGAAATGCCAGGTATCGATCCGAAAATAGTTGAACATGAAATAACAACGTATCCTGATGCTAAGCCTGTGCGACAAAAAATTCATCCAGTCAATCCTAAGAAAGAAGCAACCATCAAGATTGAGGTTGAGAAATTGCTCAAGGCAGGGTTCATTTACCCTATCCATTTGACTCAATGGGTGTCAAACCCTGTGCCGGTCGATAAAAAACAAGGCACAATTCGTGTATGTACCGATTTCCATGATTTGAAAAAGGCATGTCCAAAAGATAATTATCCAACCCCATTCATCGACCAGATCATTGATGAGTGTGCCGGTTGTGAAGCCTTTTCCTTCATGGATGGTTTTTCAGGCTATAATCAAATTCAAATCAAACCTGAGGACCAACACAAAACGACATTCATTTGTCCGTGGGGTACATTTGCCTATCGTAAGATGCCTTTTGGCCTCAAGAATGCTGGAGCCACTTTCCAGCGAGCCATGTCTTTTGCGTTTCACGACCTCAAGCATATAGTTGAGGCCTATCTAGATGATTTAGCATCATTCTCTCGCAAGCAAAAGGATCATCCTATGCACCTCAGACTAATATTCGAAATCTATCGCTACTTCAGGATTCACTTGAATCCCAACAAGTGCAGCTTTTACATCACATCAGGACGTTTGTTAGGTTTCATCGTATCAACAATAGGGATCATGGTGGATCCTCTTAAGGTGGAGGCAATAATCTAGTTTCCCCCCCCACGCAAAATCTTGCAACTTCAAAGTCTTCAAGGCAAGGCGAACTTCTTACGACGCTTCATCGCCAATTATGCCGAAATCACCAAGGGCTTTATGCATTTACTTAAGAAATATGTTCCCTTTTTCTGGGACGAAACCGCTCAACACTCTTTCGACGCATTAAAACACGCCCTCACAACCACACCTCTGCTACGACCACCTAATTATAACAAAGATTTCTTATTATATCTAGCTGTCGCAGAGTCAACCATAGGCATGGTTTTAGTTCAGGAAGATGATTCGTTTTCAGAATACATGATCTATTACCTGAGCCGAGGCCTCATAGGACCGAAACTTAATTATTCCCATCTCGAAAAACTTGCGTTGGCAGCAGTTCATGTTGTTCAACGGTTCCGTCACTATGTTCTGTTTCGCAAGACCATCGTCATCGCTGTCGTGAATCCATTTCAGTACATTTTGACACAACGATTTATAGGTAGATAAATCAGTAGATGGATGGTCATACTCTAAGAATTTGACTTAGACTTCTTTTCAGCAAATTCCAAGAAGTCATTGGTCTTCGCAGAACTTATTTCGGAGCTTCCGGTTGAGTCAGGTGACGTTGTGACTGAGGAATCGCCTATCTGGGGGGATATGTTTTTGATTGAATCTTCAGACCCCTGGTACGAAGATATACTGATCTATCTCTAGACTTTGAAGTGCCCCACCTCTACTTCTCATGACGAGCGTCAGCGGATACGCCATCGGGCTAAGAACTATGTCATACTCAATGATACGTTGTATTAGAGAGGTGTAGATTGCGTCTTGCGTCGATGTCTCACTCATGAGGAGGCCGTCATAGTGCTCAACGATTGTCATACATGAGCTTGTGGTGGTCACTTATCTGGGTTGGCAACAACCCAAAAGATTTTACGAGCAGGTTACTTCTGGCCCACACTTATCAAAGATTGTATCGAATCGGTCAAGAAGTGCCATCCGTGCCAAATCTTCTCTCAGAAGATGAGGACACATCCTGCTCCCATGTTTCTTGTCATCACAGTTGGTCCCTTAACTAAGTGGGGGATTGATTACACTACATGCAACCCCCCATCAGCAAGGGCTCACTGCTATATCATCGTAGCTGTCAACTACTTCACTAAGTGGGTCGAAGCTATGCCAACGTTTAAAGATGATGGAGAGACTGCAACTCTCTTCTTATTCAACTAGATTATAGCACGGTTCGGCATCCCAAGAGAGATTGTCACTGACCATGGCAGTCACTTTCAGAACCAAATGATGTCCGAATTAACATCAAAGCTTGGGTTATGGCAAGAACATTCATCACCGTACTACCCCCAAGCCAATGGGCAGGTGGAAGCTGTAAACAAAACTCTTAAGACGATTCTACAACGAACTATCAACTCAGCCAAGTCAAACTGGCATTTGATGTTATACTCGGCATTATGGGCTTAACGAACGTCAGTTAAAACTGCAACCATTTTCTCACCTTTCCAACTCGTTTACGGGCTGGAGGCAATCTTTCCCATCGAATGTCAAATACCATCTCTGAAATTGGCAATACAATTATTGCCAGACACTTCTCCACTTGAAGAGCGGTTAGTACACCTTGAGCAGCTTGATGAGCAGCGTCGCGATGTGGCCCTGGCCAACGAGGCTCATAAACATAAGGTCAAGTGTCAATATGATAGGTCTGTTCGTCCTCGGATTTTTTCTGAGGGCGACCTTGTCCTGGTCTATGACCAAGATAAGGACCCCCTGGGGGCAGGAAAGTTTAAACCCATGTGGTTCGGACCCTTCATTATTAAGGAGGTTTTAAAAAAGGGCACTTATCGTTTGGCCGATTTTGAAGGGAATTATTTGGCGGAGCCTAGAAATGGGCTCTACCTCAAGAAGTATTACTCATAGAGAGGTCACCGTGGGTAACTTTTTGTAACATATGTGTAGTCTTTGTACTATTACTTTTTTTACGTTTCTTTTAAAAAGTGTTATGGACGTGTCATTGATGTTATCTTTCATCAATATGGCAGATGTCAAGTGAGTTCGAGGTGTTCGTTGGGTATGCGGACACGCG
Source organism: Picea glauca (assembly GCA_000966675.3). Lineage (NCBI taxonomy): Eukaryota > Viridiplantae > Streptophyta > Pinopsida > Pinales > Pinaceae > Picea > Picea glauca. The sequence goes on from JZKD02S0263737.1 coordinate 426,260, forward strand.
GAGGCTTGCCTCCGCAGCTTGGGTAATCTTTACACCACAGGGTCAGTTGTTATCTTCCGGAGGTATATGCTTAGATGACACCACGAATAATGTTGCCGAGTATAGTGCAGTTATTGAGTTTCTTCGTGATGCATTGTCATTGGGTATCTCTCATCTCCAGGTCTATCTAGACGCTCAACTGGTTGTGTCGCAGCTAAATAGAATATACCAAGTTCATGATACAACTTTACACCGACGATTCCTTAGGGTACGTCTCTTGGAACACAACTTTGATTATATTACATATTTTCATGTTCCTAGGAGATTAAACCAAATCACAGATACTCTAGCTAATCACATTTTAGATTGGCATCTTGCCCACATATAAAAAGATCATGGACATAAACATGTAAATACATTTTTGCAAACATAATCCATAAGACACAAAAAGAGATAAAAAAAACCATATATAAACATCATAAAATCCTCAGAGTACATAGATGGGTGCAAGCGCCTCAAAAGTGGGAACAGTAACGAGTCACCGGGCTTATGCCCTCAAAAAATATATACATATCAGTGCTCGTGGCACATAAAAAGTATAAAAGTATGTTCAGGGCCTATGGGCCCTATTATAATCATGTACAGCTTGGGCTAAACGCCTAAACAATCGGACCCATGTCCGAGGTGCCCCCACAACATGAGTCTGAATGGATGGAGGTAGGTCCTCTATCTCTGCCATGGGAACTGTGCGAGTGAGCGCAGTAAAGTTTTGCTCAATTCGCCTCAGGACCCTCTCGGCCTCTCTGCTGGGAGGTTCCCTGCTACTGCTTCTCCTCCAGAGACGGCAGCTGCGGCTTCTGGCCGTGGGTGATGCTTTTTCCATGCATAGTCGTCAGGTCGCATGAGTCCCACATCTGCATGCAATAAACGTTCACCCATCAAAAACTCTAGTATACAAAAACATGATATATATATCAAAAAAGACATAAAAATTACATATGCAAACAAAAAAACTATACAGGTGGAGACTTACCCATTTCCCCTCGCTCCTCACCAGGAGGCACTGGTATCTCTGGATCTCTGGAGAAGTCGATCCCCACATATGGGTAGTCCTCTATAGCCGGGATCTGTCGTGACAACCAAGAAAAAAAGTCATCGTTGAAGGCCTCCACGGTCCTTCCACCACCCTGTCGCGGAAGTAACACTGCCCATTTACATACTGTGGGGAAAGTGGCCATATGTCCTCGTACTGTCAACCGAGGACTGAAACATAGAACTCTCTTGAAAAAGAACAAACACAAGATAGTCCCAAACCCGAAGTTCCTATGTGTCCACCGTCGACAATCTGTCAATTGCCTCTTCATGCACTCCAACAGTGTGGTACTCCAATCAAAAATTTGTTCATTCATGCACTCGATCGCACAGTTCATCTGTGCACGTGAAGCCTGATGCACAGCGGCTGAGCTGGTAATCCGCCCAATGAGAAATACAATAGTCTGTAGGGCGAGGCTGGTAATCCTACTAACAGGTACCGAGTAACCTCTATGATCGTTCCCAGCCTCACAGTACTCATCTATCATCTCCGAGACCTTGCTCGGCCCCGCAGGAAAAGTCTGAAAGTTGACTGTTTCCCCTCTCCTTGAGAGGCCAGTCAGAAAGTAAATATCCTCAGTGGTGGGCACCAAGGATTTCCCCTCTAGCATGAACGCCTCTACATCAGGGTGCCAGTAATCAACCAAGGCATTCAGTAGCCTTGATTGCGCGTGCATGAATGGACATAAGAAGAATTTTACCAACCCACACTGCGTCAACATGGCCACAACATTCAGATCTGCAGCCACTAACTCATTGGAGGCCTCGTGCTCCCTTTCCCTCCACTGGACATACATCCTGCCAAACACAACAAGGAAAAAGAGGGTCAATAAATGTTTCCATTGGCTTTTTCATCACGCGGGGGGGTACACACGACCTGTAGAGGGGACAATCTCGGGTACCTGCGTGTAGGCTTTGCCTTGCACGCAGGTACCCGCGGGCTGTCCCTGGATAGCCCATGTTTACCTAGGGCCGACCTTTTCAAGGTCGACGCCCACCCCCAAAAAATAAATTAAATGCTAAAAGGAAGTATTGAATAGCTGGATAAGGGAGTTTGTACTTACTTGGTCCAAGCAGAAGTCCGTTTCGTTCACTGTAGCTCCCAGAATCATGATCTATGCCAAAGGGGGTCTTTTAGCTCCAGAGTCAATTTCCAAATCAGCAATGGTGATAATGAGCTACCAGCTTCTATTTATAGATGTTTTGGCCTCTTTTTGTCACTTTTTTGGGCCCGTTTATCAGTTTCTTTATACCAAAAACCATTTAGAGTGATCCAGGAGTTATATGGGAGGGATTTGATCAGGTATTGGGACAATTTTTTTTGAGTTTCGAAAAATAAAAATAAAAAAACATATATTGACGGTCCATAATTTTTTATTTTTATTTTTCAAAAGTCAACTGGAGCATATAGGTTAGGATATCACCCCAACTTTTGCATCTCGTTGCCTTTTTCTTATGATATAGGATCGATCCCATCTGGTTGTGACACATAACTGTCATATCTGCTCTAGAAGTGTCAAAACTTGATGGTAGAGCTTACCATAACATGGATGCCCTAGGTAGGTCCTGGTTGCATTATGGTGTCCATGACATTTCTAACAACATTGTAGGCTCGAGAGTCCGTATAGTATTTCCTGAATATGAGTTTGAGCCTCATTTGCATGGGTCTTTTTCACTCTTTGAATTACCCTCCAGACTCCCAAAACATAACGGGTCTCCTTTTAAGCCCTTTTCAGACCCTCTAAACATGAAAAGATTGCCAAGCGATCTTGTGGCCTTTCACGCTCGTTAAACTGAAATTTGAAGTCACATCTGTTTGGTGGTAGTTTACCCCTTTTTCGGTCCGAACAGTCAACTGTATGAACAAAGGAATACTCTATTGAATTCCCATTCTTTAGAAGAGTATCCTCGGGTAAAATTTTATTCCTTTTTCGGGCCTGAGGGACTAAATTTACGAAAAAGAAACCCCCACAGAGTCCATAGTTAAGCTCTTTTCAGACTCCCTAAAATTGAAAAGATCGCTGAGTGACCNAGGGCATGTAAGCACCCTCGATTTGCTCACCAGGTGACGAATTGGGTGCGAACACTTCTATTTATAGACTTTTTGGCCTCTTTTTGTCACTTTTTTGGCCCCCTTATCAGTTTTTTTGTACCAAAAACCATTTTGAGTGATCCAGGAGTTATATTGGAAGGGATTTGATCAGGTTTTGGGACAATTTTTATTGAGTTTCAAAAAAAATAAAAAATATTGACGGTCCATAAAAAAAGATTTTTTCAAAAATCAACTTGAGCATATAGGGTAGGATTTCATCCCAACTGTTGCGTCTCGTTGCCTTTTGTTCTTATGATATAGGACCGATCCCATCCGATTGTGACACGAAACTGTCATATCTTCTCTAGAAGTGTCACAACTTGGTGGTAGAGCTTACCGAAACATGGATGCCCTAGGTAGGTCCTGGTTGCATTATGGTGTCCATGCCGTTTCTAACAATACTGTAGGCTCGGGAGTCCGTATAGTATTTCCTGAATATGAGTTTGAGCCTCATTTGCATGGGTCTTTTTCACTCTTTGACTTACCCTCCGGACTCCCAAAACATAACGGGTCTCCTTTTAAGCCCTTTTTAGACCCTCTAACATGAAAAGATTGCCACGCGATCTTGTGGCCTTTCACACTCGTTAAACAGAAATTTGAAGTCACATATGTCCGGCGGTAGTTTACCCCTTTTTTGGTCTGGAAGGTCAACTGTATGAACAAAGGAATACTCTATGGAATTCTCATTCTTTAGAAGAGTACTCTCAGGTATAATTTTATTCCTTTTTTCGGGCCTGAGGGACTAAATTTACGAAAAAGAAACCCCCACAGATTCCATAGTTAAGCTCTTTTCAGACGCCCTAAAATTGAAAAGATCATCGAGTGACCTTATTCTTTCACACTCGTTAAAATGGTCCAGAAGAATATTCCTGACGGAGTCCATAGTTAAGCTTTTTTCAGACTCTTTAAAAGTGAAAAAATAGCCGAGTGATCTTGTCCTTTTCACACTCGTTAAAATGGTTTTGAATTGACGTCTAATTGGTGCTAGTTTATCCCTTTTTCGAACTGACTAGACTATTAACGAAAAAGGTACCCCAATGGAGTTTCCTTTTATGCTTTTTTAGACTCTCTAAATATGAAAAACCACTGAGCTTCCCTTCTCTGGGCTCGTTAAACTTACATCGAAGGACGTTACCATTGTGTGTTCTATCAACCGCATTTCAGATCTTACCCATCAGCCTTGTAACAGTTTGCTTCTGCGTTTTAACACCTTTGGCCACTGGAGGATTTTTCCCGAGTATTATTTCCTGAGAACATCAGTCTTGTCATTGTGTCTTGAGCTTGTATGTTTGCAGTACTCATTCCTCCATTGTAACGTAATATTCCTTTATTCTTTTTCACAAATCATCAAAAAGAACAAAAAAAATAATCAGATATACCCCAAAAAGAGGATGGGAAAAGTATTTTCTTTATTGGAAACATAATGAGTCGCCCTTAGATGAAATACATCTGTCCGTTTTATCATCAGACTATGGGATGTAGTATGACCTTAGGAAGCTTATTCTCGCTATATAGAGTTGTGTCCTCCACCGTTTGGTTACTCTTCCAAACATATAGAGATTTTGCGTTGCCTCCTGCTTCGTAGACTTATGATTAACATATATGCTGCCTGAGTCTTATCACTTGTCGTGCTATTATCCAAGGGAAGTTTTGTCATTAAGCTTGAGTCGGCCCCTCTGCAATATGTCTCTTGTCCGCATACCCGACCATCCTAAATGCCCAATCAAGTCTTTGTTCGAAATCACTGAAGCCTTCAGTCCGATCATCATGATTATCAAGTCCATAACCGACGAGCCGTCAAAGACCTCTGGGTAGTGCAGTCGTACACTCATATTACAATCCTACCCAAGTTTTAGAAGATTTTGAAGTTGTTGTTCGAGCTCTGAAGTACAACCATCAGGCCGAATCAACTTCTGGGAGATGGATACTCTATATGTATATATTTCTGATTTCAAGATGTAGCTCCGCTGTGTATTGTTCGTGGCTACTCTTTATATTTATTTGACATGGATCTACAGTGTATTTGATTGGTAGCCATGGTTCTATCTTATCACGAGCATGGGTATGCCCACCTCAGTGAGACATTTGTTATTTTGCAGACGACACCTCCTGATTCCTGATTCTTGGGCTCACTCATTCAGCATATCAGTACAGATTGATAAAAGATTGGTAATGTATTTCGTCCATCAGATGATCTTCTGACCTCACACATTAGGGGGCATCTGTTATAACCCTAAATTGCACCACACATGCTTACCTGGCATCAGGCCAACTCATATCCCTTCATTGCCAAAACAT
>JZKD02S0263737.1:431730-452992 GCA_000966675.3 Picea glauca
CTCTATTGTTTTCTTTCTAACCTCTTTACATACAGCTGTCATGACTAGCAGAGCCCAACTAGGCATGTAAGCACTCACTTTTTGCTCACACATCGACGAAAAGAGTGCAAACAGACATCACTTCCAAGAAAGTGAAGTCTCACCTGAGGCATCTAGAGGGACTTCAGGAACCACGTTTCTGCAGTGATGAGGGGAAGTGAGGCATTCAATATGACCATAGTATGCATTATCCATTCATCCACTGTGTGTGTTGTTTCCATTACTTAACCTTTAATTAGCATTCAATATACCATGTGCACAACATTAATCCACTTAACATTCATTCATTCATCATTAACTTAAGTGTGTAATATCATAAAAACATTCTTGAATACTAAACATTCACCATCATTACGCAATAGTCACAAACAGTAAATGGATCTATACTAACCATCCATCACATGCATCAAAAACATAACACACATAAGCAACACATCAAGACACAAATTTTTAACATGGTTCACACCAAACTAGGCCACATCAACAACAACTGGCTTCTTAATCATTCATTCATAATCTCCATTACATTCATGCACACTATACTCATACATAGATATTCGGTTACAACCCAAAATGACCCTATCTTTTCTATGCAACAGTACACACATACTTCTCTATTGATATTCAACTCATCTCACTATTCATTTCTCTATATTCATAACTCATGATTCTTCACTCTCGTTTTTCACTCATGACTATTTTCTACCCAAAAAACCCATACATATTTATAGTATTCTATTAGGGATAAGCCCATTACAACATGGTTACAAAGTGGAAACCATGTCCCAAAAATCATAACTAAATTCCTCCTTTTGTGTGTTAACTACTTAAAATGTGCTAACTACTTTCCACGTGCGGTGCTCTTTTGCCAAAATGTCATGCAATCTGATTCTATGCGATTCATTCTACGGATTCCCAAAACTTACCCAAAAATTCTTGATCCAATTGGCCCCCAACACTAACTGGTGGCTCGTACTGACCAACTTATGCCTGCTTTTGCTCTCACTTTGTCGCGAGCTTGGTCTCCAAGAAGTTATGAAGTGTTTTCTTAGCAGTGGTGACCATCCCCTTCACCTCTTATTCTTTCTTTTCTAACTATTTTTCTACTTTTGTTGTTAGCGGGCCTTGTAGCTTCTCGGTAGTCTCTCAAGTGGCTAGTTTCACCACTCCTTGTGAAACTACGATCTCTTCTTCTACCTTGTATGCATCTTCCTGTAATAACTCCATAATCTAGGAAAGAGCTTGTTTCTTTGCTCTCATATGGTTCATTTCAGAGTATAGATTCTTGGGTAAGTTTTGGGAATCACGTAGAAGTGGATTGCATGACATTTTGACAAAGGAGAAATGTCCATGATAATACATTAATGCATTTTAAGGATTTAGCACGCAAAAGGAGGAAGTTAGTTAGGAGTTTTGGGACATGTTTTCCACTTTGTAACCATGTTGTAACGAGCTTAACCCTAATAGAATAATATAAATATGTATGGGTTTTCTGGGTAGAAAGTGATCATGAGTGAAAAGAGAGAGTGAAGAATGATGAGTTATGAATGTTGAGTAATGAATAGTGAGATGATTTGAAGATCAATAGAGAATTTTTGTTAGATTTTATTACATTTTTAGTAGCAATAGATATACTAGAGTATTTTTATCTTCATTTAACATTCAATAATCATATACTAAAAATATAAGTAGGATCAAGAAGCAGATAGAAAATCACAAGAAGACACAAAGATTTATCCTGGGGAAACCCAAAACTCGGGGAAAAATCCAACCAAATTTTCTTAGAGAGAATATTTCTGATAATACAATACAACCATGAACAATCTCTTTTCACAATAGAAAAAACAACAATGAAGAAACCCTGATAACAAGTACTTATATCTTCTTCTTGTCAAACCCTAGCGATGGTAGACAACTAAGTCACCTCACAACCCTAGTGTAACTCTTCTAGAGGTAGCGCACAAAAGAAACCACCAAGATCCCCAACTACAGTGTCTCCTAGGGTTTCCTCAGACTTGTTCCTCATTTTCCTTGCTGATATTATGAGTATAGTGTGTGTAAATGAGCAAAGGTATCATCTTTATTTATACTAATTCAATCACTTTACTGGGGCCGACTTCTTTTCCTGGAAATTATATTTCCACCTTATTATTTTCATGTGGGCCAAATTATCTTCTGGGGTGTTCTTCAACTATTCAATGGTCTTCCTTTGACTTCTTGGAGTCTTCTTCTTCTCTAAGAAAGTTGTCCAGGAGGGAATACATCCCACTGCTACCAAAACATCAACACTCCCTCTTATCTAGGGAGGTATTATTGTATGCTTTTCTCTTCTAACAGTCCCAATCACACCCTTCCATTTTACATGGAATGGGAAATACTACCACCATAGTCACAAGAATACATTGCAAGTATCTTGATGTTTCTCCTCTCCTAGTGTTACACATGATTTTGGTCACTCTGGTGATGTATCTACAGTTATATGATCAGGCCCTCACAAAAAAATTTTGCCTAAGAAAAGTGACTATTGTATTCCTATACAAAGCATATTTTTAAAGTGATTTTGCACACTGCATATGATGTAGAGTGTGAAAATCCTCATTCTCGCAAGTTTCTCTAAGCCTGCGAGGAGTTTGTAGTTTTCTCTATAAGCAGGGTGCAAACCTGTTTCAAGGCTAAAAATGGAAGAAGAGGTTACAAAGGTTCTAGAAGAGAATCTTCTAGAAAATGAGTTGGCATTTGCATGGTTGGCATCCTACTGAATTCTTAGATTTAGTGGGATCATCCTCATCCATTGAACCATCTCTCCTCCTATATATTGAAAGGTTTATCATGAAAAAGGCTAAGCAAGATTGAATGAAGAATTGGTGAAAGAATTGTGTGAAGAACTATGTTTGGATAGAAGCTTGAAGACTCTATTTGTCCATCAAGTTGTACTGGATCAATCTCCGAGTCTTTAGGAGATCCTTATAGACTCTCTGGATCCATAAGTTCACTCAAAAGTTCTGTCCTTTTTCCAAATTTTACCTGATTAAAAACCTTCTCGCACTGTACCTTTTTGCAGCCTGTGAGAATCACTAAAGTTCGCACCCTAGTGTTCAGTTCAGTGTGACCTTATTGCACCCTACTTGTGCCTAGGCTACAAGAATCCCTGATTCTCGCACTGTACCCCACTACTAGACTGCAAAATCACTTGTGAAAACTTTGGGTTAGGTCTTTTTGTGTCTTCAGATGCCCAGATTTGTTTGTTTGTCTGGGAAGAACTTCTTGTGCCAGTGATTGATTATTTCTTGACTTCAAATCCTGCCAATGATTATTTTTTGGAAATCGAAAACTCTTCTTGATCATTTTCCCCCAATTTTTACCTCTTGGCCTCTTCTTAACAAGGGTATAATCTCTTATTCTGAAATCTGAGTGCTTGTTTGGTCGAGAGCCTTTGATTGGTTTAAAATGTTGGGATTAATTGTCATTTTCGATTGCTTACTACTTGGAAGATTGTTGTCCATGTGCATTTCAAGAGACTGGTCTTGTCAGTTTGTTATTTTTATCTTCATTGAAATATCGACTTGGGTGTTTGTTGAGTATCTCATTTTCATTATTTGCTTACTTTTTCATAGTTCCATTCCTATTGCTTGGTTTCTAATAAAAAATTAAATATTTTTTCTCTTTTTTTTTTCTTTTTTTTTGCAATCATTTATTCAAAAAATTTGGTATTCAAATGTTGAAAGAGAATGAATAGGGGATTTGCATTGTTCATGATTGTTTCATATTACATTTTAAGAAAGATCGTACATTGTAGTTCACATTGTTCCAAAAAACTCCTCTTTCCCTCCTGTAGATAGAATTCATCGAACGGAAATTTGTATGATTCATTCCTATTTACGCATTGTTGGGTCAGAGTCTTACACAACATTGGTTTCATTTTTGTCTCCTTTTTGCGTAACAACAACCTTTAATAATATTGTGCAACTTTAAAATTCAACTAGAAACTTTTCTAGGGCTCTTTTGCACCAACATTAGCTAGGATAGAGCTTTGGAATAGGCAGTGAGACACACTCTCCAAAGCACAAAACACACAATAGTATCTTGTGATAAGGAGTGTCAAATTCCATTTGCAACATTTTTTCCTAGGAAGCCCTTCTCACACAAGGGTCAAACCTGAGGTCGCATTGAGATTGGTAGAGTTACTCACCCTGCTTTGTTGATCTCGGTGTAGATATTGCATGTATTACGGGGGTCACTTGAAGGTATACCCACAATGATGAGTGGAAGCCTCTCAAGTTGATTTCGGGCTAGATACCCTGCCCTTGCGTGTGGATCGCACTCTCAACTGTTTCCCCAGGCATCATTGTTGTTTTTGGTAACCTTAGTAGACTATCTTCCTAGGGTCTTACATAAGGTGACTATGAAGGGGTAAGTCTTCATGGTACCTGGAATTGACGTTGGCCAGAATCACTCGGGCGCCTTGGAGGGTATACTCATGATTATGTGTGGGAGCTTGCACTAGGGTGTAAGTTCATTAAGCAGGTCGTCTACATAAATTTTCCACCCTAGCCCAGCCCCTTCTTGTCTTGTCATCGTGACGTTGGATTTAATCACCAACTAGTGACTTCGGAATTGGAAGGTCTTATTTTCTCGGTTTTTCTTCCTAGATTTTACTAGTGCGCGTTGTTTGTTTACCCAAGTTGGCCACAGAATTTCTTTCATAAGATTTTAACTCGATCATAATTGATCCTCCACACCGTTCACATAGAATGTAAGGACTACCTCCAGAAGATATGGAAGGTTCTCAACCCTTGCCTACCAACTCACAGGAGGGCTCTCCTCAACAGAGTGAAGTCCAAGACGTTTCCACTCCACAAGTGGAAAGAATTAACTCTTTAGAATGGTTTTGAATTACCAATTCTCGAGAGGACTTTCGACTTCCTCCCGACTCTGAGAGACGTATTGTTCAAGTTACTTCTTCCGGAGAAATAGTTGTTGAGTCTTCTATATTACCAACCAGACCTTTCACAGGACCTGAGGGTCAAGATCCTTTTTGGACTACTGGCATTTTTAGATGGGATCTCTTTGGCTCGAGATCAAGCGTTGATATCACTGTCACACCTGAGCTACCCGAAAAATCTGATCCAGATGTAGTACCTTTTACTACTGCCTATTATTTTCCTGGTTCAGATGCTCTGCTAGTCGACCACATCTTGACTACCCCCCTACAAACGGTCCATTACACAATGGACCCAGATACTACGCGCCCTCACACCAGGATTACGGTGGCTAGCCAAGCTCCCATTGTCATGCTTCTTTCGCCTAGATTCACCCCAACACTTCCCCCCGGATATCATGCATTGAATGCTTCTATTCCTACTCCTACACAAATCCCATCCGGGACTCCTGGCATTTCCACTCCTTCTGGGCACCATCCCATTCCTAGTTTCATTCTAATACTTCCTCGACCCCTTTTTAGAGGACCTCTTCCATCCTCTATCGGAGGCATTGAACCTAGTGGAACCATCCCATATTTCACACCTAATTACTAGATTCTTATCGGTGGACAATTTCACCAAGGAGGCCAAACCCAATCCCCTTTTGTAGGAAAAATCCCAATTGAGACGCAACCCTTTATTGGAGGGAAACCCCCACCTACCCCAACCTATGGAAAAAACATACCTCCATCCTTGGCCCAGTATTGGAACTATCTTATCCAAAATAATCCTCACTCGACTGGGGGGCAACAACCTCAAGCTAGCTCCTTCATACCTCCTAGTACAGGCCAACCATATCCAAGTACGTCCAATCCTATTTGGGGCTCGAATGCTCAAACCCACACCCCTATTCAAGGGAACAAACCCAACCAATACAACCCTATAAATTACTTGCCTCGACACTAACAACCGAATCTTCCCAGCTCTTCACATTACCAGTACCCACATGTGAATAGACAGTTACCCTTCTTAGCCACCCTGGACCTACCTGATCTGTCGAGAATATTAAATGATCTGATCCGTCACTCTCTCTAATGACCCACGATACTGGCCAAACTACCATTCGACATCCCTAAATTCAATGGTAAACCAAGAGAGGACTTGAACAATCATGTAATGACTTTTCACCTTTGGTGTTCATCCAACTCTTTGATGGATGACTCTATTCGTTTACGGATTTTTCAACGAACTCTCACTGGTTACGCCACAAAGTGGTATATAGAATTTCCATGAGGATTCTTCATCAACTTCAAGATGCTTGTTATGGCTTTCCTCACTCACTACCAGTTACCAATCCGCTACAAAATGGGAACCGAAATTCTGAGTTCTTTCAAACAAACCAAAGCCAATCATATCTCTGATCACCTTCATGAGTGGCGACGGAGACGACGTCTCATCAAACTCAAACTTCCTAATCAATTGCTGGTAGAGTGGTTCACGAAATCATTCATGAATGATATCGCTTGTGACATCACCATGGGTGGAGTTGTCACAGAAGAACAGGCGATCAGTCGTGCTCAATACCTCGACCTCATTTACTCACAAACGGGTATTCTTTACGACTTACTCCCTGATGCACCTCATCCTTCTACTTATTCTACTTCGACTACTCCTACTACTTCTCATGCAGCTGATGCTGTGATTGGCACTTTCCATACCCAACCCAATTCCGTCCAAGCCTCTAGCAACAACCCCAAATCTATTGCTTCTAATTTTCAAAATGCTCCATCTTCTACCCCTCCCACCGGCAAGACTTCTGAGGTGAACTCTGTTCAATCTACCCCTGCCGAAAAAAATAAATCCAAAAGAGGGAAGGGTAAGAACAAGGAGGAGAAAACTAATACACAATCTGAGAAGACCAAAACACAACCTATTGATGATAAGGATAAGCACAAACCCTGATACCCTTGTCTTATCTGTGATGATGATCACTACACTAAGGATTGTCCAAGATGAGCCGAGGTTACTAAGTTCCTTCAATGGACCCTGAAACTACCTACTTCAGCCGTGTTGTCACAACCCTTCCCTTCTCAACAATAGGCCCAATTGGTCATTCATGACCAACCTTCCCCCTCCACTACATCCTATGTCTTAATGTGTACAGGTGATTCAAAGAAGCATGACATCACACTCACCACTCAAGCCAAAGATTATTCTTCCTCCAAAGAGAAGGTTGATGAAATACCTCCTTCGTTGGTCCAACCATGTCCCACGACTCCACCTACCAACAACCCTCTTCATCTCGAATGACCGAGCCTAGATACAGTTCTTCACCCTCCCCCAAAGGGTGTTGTCTGAAAATCTGCTTTCAATCCTCATGGACGTGTTGCCCAGAACTACAGTATTGTCGAAGATCTGGCCCAAGCGCCATCTGTGAAATCAGCCCTCGAAGTCCTTCAGAGTTGTCCTATACAACGGAAGGCACTGTTGAAATCTATTGGTGGAATCGATCCTAGCGATACAAATTTAATAATTTTTGACTTGAAAGATCACATTCCAAGATTACCCCCTCAACTTACATTCCAAATACAAGTTATTGTCTCTGACAAGAACATTTGTAGAACAGTCATTGATGAGGGTTCCTCGACGTGTGTCATGTCCATTACCTGTTGTGAAAATCCATTGGCTCTCCTCCTTTAACTAAATCCCACAACATGCTCAAAGCCTTCAATGGATCTAGTTTTAAGCCTTATGATGTCCTCCCTTCGTTGCCTATTACGTTAGAAGGAAAAATGGTCAATGTTGAAGTAGAGGTCTTTGACGCTCCTCTCGATTACAACCTTCTAATTGGTCGTAGCTGGATCGATTCTATGCATGCAGTTGTGTCCACTCTTTTCCGTGTTGTACATTTCCCACATCAAGGGAAAGTCATTACGGTGGACNGTTACCAACGGATCTCGACCCCGTCGACCATTGTCGTCATTTATACCGTTCTGGAGTTTACACACAATATGTTTTACGAAGGGAACTTAAGTAATATCTCACCCACCATCCCTCTTGAGATATCCATACAACCTGGAGTTGTCAAAAATGTGCATATCGGAGCTTCGTGTTCCCATGACGAAGTTGTCACCTACAAGTCTCTTTTCCAAGAATTTTGTGACGTCTTCACATGGAGATATGAAGAAATGTCGGGTATTGACCCCGACATTGTTGTACACGAGATTAATACATACCCGGATGGTAAACCCATCTGGAAATGACTTCGTCTAGTCCACCCACATAAAGAAACCACTATCAATCTTGAAGTTGAGAAAATTCTCAAAGCTGTCTTTATTTACCCTATGGCTCTAACTGCCTGGGTTTCCAATCTTGTTCTGATTAACAAGAAACAAGGAACAATCTGCGTGTGCATTGATTATAGAGACATTAATAAAGCTTGTCCTAAAGACAAATTTCCTACCCCCTTCATTGACCAGATCATCGACGATTGTGCCAGAAGTGAAATCTTCTCTTTGATGGATGGTTTCTCTGGATATAATCAAATCAATATCGTACCCGCAGGCCAACACAAGACTGCTTTTATTTGTCCTTGGGGCACTTTCGCCTACCAGAAACTTCCATTCGGGTTAAATAATGTTGGCGCAACTTTTCAACGTGTTATGTCTTATGCCTTTCATGATATAAAGCACATTGTGCAGCCATATCTCGATGACTTACCGGCTCATTCTATGCATCATGTCGATCATCCCACACACCTCTGAGCCATTTTCCTCCAATGTCGGTTCTACCGTATACGCTTAAACCCACACAAATGTGTTTTTTGCGTAGAATCCAGCCGACTTTTGGGATTTATTGTTTCACGTCAAGGGATCAAGGTAGATCCTTTGAAGGTCGAGGCGATTCTCAATCTTCCTCCTCCTTCCTCACTTCACTAGCTACAAAGTTTGCAAGGGAAGGCAAACTTTCTCCTTCATTTCATCTCAAACTATGTTGAGCTAACTCTTGGATTTACTCAACTACTCAAGAAAGGTTCTGAGTTCGTGTGGGATACCATTGCTGACAAAGATTTCAAAGCTTTGAAACTGTCTTTAACTCGTACCCCACTACTCTTCCCACCTGATTGAAGTCGGGATTATTTCCTTTATCTCACAGCCTCGGACTATACCATCGTTATGGTTCTTGTTCAGGAAGATGATTCTCATGATGAACATGTCATTTATTATTTGAGTCTAAGTCTCATGACTACTGAAACCAAGTATTTACATGTTGAAAAAATGGCCTTGGCTGTCGTCCAAGTTGTTCAACGTTTTCAACACTATATCCTTTTATGCAAGACTACAATGATTTCCAACTGCAACCCTATGCAACACATTCTTACATGCCAATTTCTAGGGGGGAAATACTCCAAATGGATCGTAATACTCTAGGAGTTTGAGTTAGAATTAAAATGCGCTAAGTCCAAGAAATCCTTGGTGTTTGCTGAGTTGATATGCGACCTTCCCTGTTCTGAGATGAAAAATGTAACAGAGGATTCATTACCTAATGAATCCCTGTTCCTAATCAGTTTCAATGACCTTTTTTATGGGGATATCATCATATATCTCTAGACCCAAACTTTCCAGCCCGATTTGTCTAGCATTGACTGCCATCGAATACGCTACCAAGCCCATCAATATATTATCCTCGGTGATACTCTTTATGATCATGGGATTGACTTCATTTTTCGACGCTTCCTCACGTTGGACGAAGCCGAGAAAGCCCTGAATGACTACCATTTTGGAGCATGTGGTGGTCACATGTCTGGGTATGCTACTGCCTAGAAGATCTTACGAGCGGGGTATTTTTGGCCTTCTTTAATCAATGATTGTATAATCGTTGTCCAAAAATGCCATGCTTTCCAAATCTATAACAACAAAATACGATCACACCCTACTCATCTCCACCCTGTGGTCTCCGTTGGTCCTTTTTTGAAATGGGGTATCGATTTCATGACATGTCACCCTCACTCAGATGGGGGGCATGGATACATTATTGTAGCCATAGATTATTTTTCGAAATGGGCCGAAGAGATGTCGACATTCGAAAATACCGAAAAGACTGTAGCATTATTCATATTCAATCACATCATTTCTCGGTTTGGTGTTCCTCAAGCTATCGTTACTGATCACAGTAGCCACTTTAGAAACTTCATGATGTCTGAACTCACAGAAAAGTTGGGTCTTCACCATGAAAACTCAACACCCTATTACCCACAAGCCAACGACCAAGTTGAAGCAATAAACAAAGTTCTCATTACCATGCTTCGACAAATGATAGGGATTCACAAAACGAGTTGGCACACAATGTTGTTTTCAACATTATGGGCTTACCAGATATCTGTTAAGTCTGCTACTAGGTTTAAACCTTTCTAGTTAGTTTATGGTCTAGAATCCATCTTGTCGATTGAATGTGAGATACCTTCTCTAAAACTAGTCATCAAACTTCTCCCAAACACTTCTGCCAAAGAAGAGCATATGTTGTATCTCATGCAACTAGACAAAACCCGTCACGATGCCACCCTAGTTATAGAAGCCCAGAAGAAACACGTCAAATCCCAATACGACAAACATGTCAAGCCACGTGTTTTCTATGAAGGTGATCTGGTTCGCCTTTACGAACAAGATCAGGATATGCTAGGAGCCGGAAAATTTGAAGCTATGTGGCGAGGTGCTTATATCGTCAAACGAGTGTTGGAGAAAGGAGCATATGAGTTGGTGGACTATGATGGTATCCCTTTGAGTGAGCCCAAAAATGGGTTGTACTTAAAGAAGTACTATACTTAAGATCACCTGTGCATGAGTGCTTGTATTTTATTGTATCATACTTTTTGTGTGTTTTTTCATTATTTGGTCTCTACCCTCGACCGCTTATCTTGCATTGTGCTTGGTTTCTAGATGTCAAAGTCTTCGCTACCCCACATTCGCTTCATTGATGGTGCTAGTCGTAGTACTCAAAACCTTGCTTCTGCTACATGGGCAATTTACACACCTACAAACAAACTTATCAGTCTATGAGGTGTGTGCCTCGGTCGTGCGACTAATAATATCACAGAATATAACATCATCATCGAATTGTTGATTGATGTTATTTCACTTGATATCTGCCACCTGGTTATATGAATCGATTCGCAGCTAGTAGTACTACAGTTAAGTAATGTCTATGTTATCCAAAGTCCTACTTTATTACAAGTATATTTATGAATTCGCCTCTTGGAATGTTATTTTGATTATATCAAATATCAGCACATTCCTAGATGTCTAAATACATTGACTGATGCCTTAGCTAATTATGTGTTAGATAGACATTTGGGATGTTTATGAACCAATCACACATCACATGTATTATACAACACAAAATAAGCCAGTAGAAGCCATATATATGACGATCAAAAGTTTTTACAAAATTTTTCTATCCAACGATCAAAAACTCAAAATATGAATCCCATAGATTCTACAAAATAGCATCACGGATGACACTCATGATAACATACAACTACTCAGGTTACCCTACGAAGTAGTCGACTAAGAGACTTGAACACGCCCATAGTATGGCACGGATAACGTCTCAGGATCTCCCCAATAGCGATGTCTGGGACATCCTCAGTCAACCCCTCTAAGTTCTGTTCCACTGCCTCGTAGTCCTCGGAATCCCATCTTGCCACTAGAGCTGCTTCTCCTCGCCTCTGAATGGGAGACGTTCCTAGAGGTCAATATGCCCCCAATTCTATGTCATCAAAACAAATTTTTTGATTAGTCCTTGGATAAACATAAAAACATTTTATATAATAAAATATGCAAAAACATTAAAAAAGAACAAAATGTGTACTTCTCACCTAAGTCACCCCACTGAGCATCCTTAGGTAGGACCAAATCCGGATCTCCTTAGAAATCCAAACCATCATATGCATAGTCATCAATCATCAGCATCTGGGGCCTCAACCAGTCAAAAAATGAATCATTATACTTGATTATAGGCCCTGCTATGTGTCGAGCCATGAGGTTACACCACCTTAGCATCCTCGGGTCTTGTGGGGCCGGTAAACCCCAATCTACCTGCAGTCATAGCAGTGGGACCCTCTCGAGGAAGAATGACACCAAAAGTGACCCGCACCCAAACTGCTTCAGGTTACCCCTTCTGCACTTTGTCATTTTCCTCTTCATACTATGGAGAACCGCATCTGACCAGTTGAAAACCTAAGGCTCTGTGCACTCTATGGAATATTGGAAATAGCTCTAGAGAGCAATGTGC
Source organism: Picea glauca (assembly GCA_000966675.3). NCBI lineage: Eukaryota > Viridiplantae > Streptophyta > Pinopsida > Pinales > Pinaceae > Picea > Picea glauca. Next base: position 443,979 of record JZKD02S0263737.1, read on the forward strand.
GGAGCTGTGCTCCTAGCCATGCATGCAATGGTAAACAAGATAGTCTGTAGGGTCAAATCTTGGACCCCCCAAATGGCAACCTTACCCTTGCTCCTCTCTACCTCGGGAACACAATATCGGTGAACATATTCGCTCATAGGAAGTTTGTCGCCTCTACCTCTGCTCAAAGTAGCATGGTATCCACATCATGACAACCCCATCATAAAATAGATATCCTCGATATCTAGTGTCAGTGTGTGGACCCCTATGTGAAATAACTGTTGATTTGCATCCCACATGTGGACCAAGTACTTTAACAGTCTGTGTTGGGCTCTCATGCCCGGGATCCTAAATTTTTTTAAGAACCCACATTCCTGGAGGGAAGCGACTGTACCCAGATCATTTCCAGCAATGGCATCATCCTCCTCATGTTATCTTTCCCTCCATTCCAACATTGTGATGATCAACACCTGCAATGGAGCCATGAGAAGGAAGTCAGTAACTTGTTTTAACCTCTTGCATAATTTTTTATTGAGCAAAACCACACACAAAAATCTATTTTTCAGTCCTCGCAGGTGAAGCTTTTGCACAACTTAGATTCTCACAGGTCCCAAATGGACCACTTGCGAGAATGCTTGAGCGCATATACCGACCCTAAAATCGACTCAAAACTCTGAAATTGCCAATAAAAATCAAAAGTAAACCATGGAAAAGTTGGAAAATCAGGAGATTATCTCATTGGCTGAAACCATTTGCCAAATGATCGCTTGTACCTCCCGCAATTGAGCAAAGAAATTTGGGGAAAAATGAGGTATGTTGGACAAGTTTTTGACAAAGTAACAATGAAATGGTAAAAAGGGATTTTTCACCCATATTTATTCACTTTTTACTATTTCTTATTGATTTTTTGTATTATTTTTATTGCTTTTCTTTAAAAACCTAATACCCTAATAGCCTTGTGAGTATGGTTTTTTGCAGATATGGTGACTTCGAAGTCTAAATGACGGTGTACGAGTATTTTTTCTTTTTTTTCACATATACGACTACTTTTTAGGGTTTTTTAGGAAAAACCTCGAGCTCAGTCTTCATTCGTTCTTGCGCTCGAAAATACATGAGAACGCAACTGAGTATACTTTTTCTTCTCTTTTCGTACTTGTCATGGTAACATGAAAATGACGAATGTAAGGGAGTACCCTTTAAGCTCTTTTCACGTTCCATAAAAATGAAAAGATTGTCGAGCGATCTTGTTATTTTCACGCTCGTTAAAGTATTTGAAGAAAACGTTCGACAAGCGATAGTTTATCACTTTTTAGGTCTTGTTGAACTCATTTATGAAAAAGGAACTGGGAGAGTTCTCTTTAAGTGTTTTTCAGACTCTCAAAACATGAAAACCCCCCAAGTTTTCTATCCTTGGACTTGTTAAACAAACATCAAAAGACCCATAATGGGACCGAACCACTCCTTCTTAGGGTTCGTTAAACATACTCTGAGGGACTCGTCCGAGGGATGAGATTACATCGACAAGCTTATGCTATCCTCCTCAAGCTTGTGTAAAAAGAGGTACTCACCAGAAATGGTGGGGGAAATTTTGGGAAAGGGATGTGTTTTCGTATTCATATTAATGGCAGTAAGCGTCACTCTTGAACATGACACCCCCTATTCGTCATTTGAATACGGGTTGGGGAATCCATTTGTCTCTCTTCCGACTTGCTACAAGGTCGTATCTTGGGTCGTATTTTAGTCAGGGATGCCAAGTCCTTTGTCGTGTCATTCATATGTTCAAGAGAAGTTCAAACAAGTCCTCCATTGAGTTGGTCATATGCAGTTGTCCATTCTTAGTATGTTGGCCTTCCCCGTGTCCATTTCATCTCATATTCATCTTCAAAATTTGTTACTTATTTCATGTCATTGATGGGGGATACATCAAGGCCCTCCTCTGACGAGTCTTTTTCCATCGACTCCAACTCATTATCCGGGAATAAGACATAGAAATCATTCAGTACCTTGGAACTTGCATGCCTTAATGGTAGGTCTCTTTGCTTTCGACAAGGGTTTCACATCATTGGTCCCTGATTGAGAGATTTTGCTAAGTGTTCGACTTCAGCTCATTCATTCACATTTGTTCAAATTGTACTTCGGTACCTTCGGAGTCATTGACATCAATGGTGATTTCCATCGCACTTGTTAACAGTTTTCATCAATGACCGGTAATCAAGTGGTTTCTACCATGTTCGACTTCAATACATGTAATCACATGGCTAGATTCGTACTTTTAGGGGACGGGATTGAAGACCTCGGGTCTCATATTTTTTTATCTAAACTGCGATGGAGCATGTATGATTTGTATCGACACATAGATCCACTTTGTATGTCACATGGCTATGTCTTAATTTGAGTCTTCTAACATAGATCCACAGTGTATTCCTGGTGGCTATGTATCATTTTGATGATATGGATCCACGATGTATGATTGGTATCCATGGCTTGCGTTTACAATTTCATTCATTTGTGATCTGAGAATGGGAATGCCTACCTCAGAACTGGTATTATATTCTGCAGATGCTTGGTTGTTTGCAGGTTTTTGATTAGGTGCGCTTCTTGTTTCTGACACACACACGCATTTTACAAAGTATTTCGGTTTTCATGAGTTCCAGTGGGTGGGAAATCCCTCCTACAGACTGGCACTAAGGGTTTTATCATGCATACAGAATTGACCTAAAGATTCTTAATTTTTACCATCATCCCATGCCTAAACCCCATTACTCATATGTAAATACAAGGCTCAAGAGATTAAGTTGACATACCTTATTTTTTTGTGTTTGATGTCGATCCCTTTTTGCACTTGGTCATTCTTTGACTGCAACTCTCCTCCCAATGATGACCTGCATTCACTAAAGACAAACAAAGAACTCCACATGCATTTGATCTATGAACTAACGGGTTAGAGATTTAATCAATCATACAATCAATATTCCAATAATGACAATCTCATATGGGAGGACAGGAAAATAAATTCTTTTATTAACTTCAGAATGATACATTACAATGATAAAGTTGGCTACTGCTCCTTGATTCTAGTCCTGGGCTCCTCTTTCACTATCTTCCAAATGCTTCTCTATACTTCTCTTTGCAAAAGGATGGCTAAATTTTGGGACAAATGGAATGCTCAATTGGGTATAGTTTCTTTACTATGATTCTCCTCCTTTCAAATGGGACCCCTAACCCTTCTTTTATAGGCTAGAAGAAGCTAGGTATTTGGTCGAGTGATCGACCATGCATGGTCGAAAGTTTTAGTTAACTTACCCAAATCTGTGTGTTCCGTCAACAACTTTCCTTTTCCCATGATTTTGTAGGTACACGTGGGTTGTCTTGGGTCAGCTAGCATGTACATGCATGCAGTAATGGACCAGGGCGGGTGGGCCTTTATAAAAAGGGTTTTTAAGAAGATTTGTTCAGTAGTGTTTTAGCAAAGAAGGAATCTGAGATGGCCTGATGCTAGGTAAGCATGTTTGGTGCAAATTAGAGTTATAACACATACTTTGGGGGGCATTCTGTTACACATGATTTTGGTCATTCTGGTGATGTATCTACAGTTATATGATCAGGCCCTCATAAAGAATTTTTACCTGAGAAAAGTGACTATTGTCTTCCTCTACAAAGCATATTTTTAAAGTGAGTTCGCAGGCTACATATGATGCAGAGTGCGAAAATCCTCATTCTCGCAGGTTTCTCTATACTTAGCCTGCGAGGAGTTCACAGTTTTCTCTATAAGCAGGGTGCGAACCTATTTCAAGGCTAAAAATGGAGGAAGAGGTTACGAAGGTTCTAGAAGAGGATCTTCTAGAAAATGAGTTGGCATTCACATGGTTGTAATTCTACTGAATTCTCAGATTTAGTGGGATCATCCTCATACATTTAACCATCTCTCCTCCTCCTATATATTAAAAGGTTTCTCATGAAAAAGGTTAAGCAAGATTGAATGAAGAATTGGTGAAAGAATTGTGTGAAAACATTTGTTTGGATAGAATCTTGGAGACTCTATTTGTCCATCAATTTGTACTAGATATTCTTCATACAAGTGTAGAGAAATTGTGTGTGTTGGAACCAAGGATCACTGAAAGGAAGCTTGTGACATCAAGGCGATCTAGTTGTATCTTCTACTTTCATTTAATATAATACAACGACATGTCCCTTTCCCATAAAATCACTCTTATTTTATTGCATAACTCCTTGATCATATGCATAGGTTGACATTGAATATACTTTACTATCTTCACTTTGGTTGGTTTGTGTTGTCTTGGACCTGATTTCACAAGAGCACCAGAGCGAAGTAGGAACAAAAGAGACCTAAGGAAGCGATATAAAGGTATGTCACTCATTCCTTCTCGGTAGTAGATTCAATGATTGCAACTTAGAGAAAGAGTCTTGTCATGTCCTATTTTGTTCTAGGTCCAGGTAGATATAGGGAGATCAGTTAGTGTCTGCACCTACCGATTTATCCAGTAACACCTAGTAGTCTCAATCACACTCATACACTTCACATGGTATGGGAAATACTACCACCATAACCCCATTCAAACCTAGGCACTTCACATGGCTTAGATAAGGTTATTCCCTGGTCCCAATCACACCTAGACACTTCACATGGCATAGGAAAGACCACGCTACAAGTCCCAATCACACCTAGCCACTCCACATGGAATAAGAAACACTTGTACCGAGATACTCATTATTCCATCAGTCACTTCACATGACTAATATAGGAAACCCTTGGCTAAAGGGAGAGTATCTTCCCGCTGTAGGCGAAACATCAAAACTCCCTCTCAACAAGGGTGGACAGTCTGAATCATGCCAAACTTGTCTATGAAGTAGTCATACTTCACTCTAGACATATGCCTTGTGATAATGTTTGTTATCTTCTCATCTATGGATATGTACCAGAGTTCCACTACTCGTTTTTGCACCATGTCTCGGATGAAAACGTATTTGATCTCTATATGATTTGACTTTTCATGAAAGGATGGATTCTCTTAAAGCTTCACACAACTTTGGTTATCTCATTATATCAAATTTGGCTCCAAATCTAGCTCAAATAACCCTGCAAGAAACTTCTGAAGCCACATTGCTTCATGACTTGCAACACCGGTTGTTATATATTCTTACTTTTCTATACTCAGTTCCACTAATGATTGTTTTCTACTCAACCATGAGATCATACCTGATCCCAAACTGAAGCAACATCCTGATGTGATTTTCCTATACATTGCACTCCCCACCAAGTCAGAGTGTGTATAACCTTTCATCTTCACTTTACCATCCAATACATATCTGATTCCATATCCAACTGTACCATGCAGGTACCTCAATACATGTTTTTATGCTACCAATTATCTATGTCTAGGCTCAAACATGTACCGAATCAATGTGTTCACTCCAAAGCATGTATCCGACCTGATGTTAACCAGGCACATCAAGGATCCAATCAACTATATGTACATCGTGGGATCAACCAAATATGAATAAGAATCACTCAAGAGATTTAGATTCATAACCATAGGTGTGGCCATGGACTTGCAGTCTATCATCCTGAATCTCTGCAGGATATCAACTGTATACTTTCCTTGGCTAAGGAAGATCCCATATGGTCTCTGCCACACTTATAATCCCAAGAAATAGTGCATCAAACCCAAATCCTTCATTTCAAACTCTGAAGTGAGCTCCCTCTTGCACCCATCTATGAGATTCTAATCCCCTGTAAGAAAGAGACCATCCACATATAGTATCATTATCAAGGGGAAACCATCTTCAACCTTGTAGTAAAGGTTAGGATCTACATCACTCTTGGTAAACTCTAAGCTCATCAAATAGTTGTATATTATGGCATACCAAGCCCTAGATTCCTTCTCACGCTCATACAAATATTTCTTCAATTTACAAACATGGGACTCCTTCCCATATATCACAAAACCTTGTGGTTTCTCTATGTATTCTTCTTTTTAAATTACAACATTCAAGAAAGAAGTCTTGAAAATCCATCTGGTGTAATTGCAAATCACAACAACATATGATCTTCCTTCCAATGATTAGATTGTTCTTAAGATAACCTGCTCTGATACCATGTTAGATTTTCTTACATTTTCAGTAGAAATAGATTTACCAAATTATTTTGATCTTCATTTAAACTTCAATAACCATATACTGAGAATATAAGCAGGATATAGAAGTAGATAGACAAGAACAAGAAGACACAAATATTTGTCCTAGGAAAACCCCAAACTCGGGGAAAAATCCAACCACATTTTCTTAGAGAGAGTATTTCTGATAATACAATACAACCATGACCAAGCTCTTTTCACAAGAGAAAAACCAACAATAGAGAAACCGTGATAACAAGTACTTATATCTTCTTCTTGTTAAACCCTAGCGAGGGTAGACAACTAAGTCACTTCACAACCCTAGTGCAACTCTTCTAGAGGTAGGGCACAATAGAAACCACCAAGAACCCCATCTGTAGTGTATCCTAGGGTTGCCTCATACTCGCGCTTCATTTTCCTTGCTGATATTATGAGAGTAGTGTGTGTAAATGAGCAAAGGCATCACCTTTATTTATACTAGTTCAATCACTTTACTGGGGATGACTTCTCTTCTTGGAAATTATGTTTTTCTTTATTATTTTTCCAGTGGGGCAGACATCTCTTCTGGGGTCTTCAATATTAATTTATTGTTTTCCTATGGGATGACTTCTCTTCCTGGAAATTATATTTCCACCTTATTATTTTCATGTGGTCCAACTTCTCTTTTGGGGTGTTCTTCAACTATTCAATGGCCTTCCTTTGACTTCTTGGAGTCTTTTTCTTCTCTAAGAAAAGTTGTCTAGGATGGAATACCTCCCACTTATACCAAAACATCAATACTCTCTCTTATCTAGGGAGGTATTCTTGTATGATGTTCTATTCTAGTAGTCCCAATCACACCCATCCATTTCACATGACATGGGAAAGAATACCACCATAGTCACAAGACTACACTGAAAGTATCTTGATGCTTCTCCTCTCTTAGTAGTCTCAATCACACCCATACACTTCACATGGTATGGGAAAGACTACCACCATAACCCCATTCATACCTATCCACTTCACATGGCTTAAGGTAAGGTTATGTAATGGTCCCACTCACAACTAGCCACTTCACATGGTGTAGGAAAGACCACGCTACAATTCCCAATCACATCTAGCCACTCCACATGGCGTAAGCAAGACTTGTACTAGGATACTCATTATTCCCTTAGTCACTTCACATTACTGATCTAGGAAACCCTTGGCTAAAGGGAGAGTATTTTCCTACTTTAGGAGAAACGTCACAACTCCCTCTCAACGAGGGTGGATAGTCTACATCACACCAAGATTGTTTATGAAGTAATCATACTTCACTCTAGAAATAGGCCTGGTGAGAATGTTTTCAATCTGCTCATTTGTGGATATGTACCAGAGCTCCACTTCTCGTTTCTGCACCATGTTTCGAATGAAATGGTATTTTATCTCTATATTATTTGACTTATCATGAAATACTGGATTCTCTGAAAGCTTCACACAACTTTGATTATCACATTATATCAAAGTTTTCTCCAACTCTAGATCAAATAACCCTACAAGAACCTTCTGAAGCCACACTGCTTCACGAATTTCAATACTGGTTGTTATATATTCTTCCTTTGCTATACCCAGTGCTATTGATGATTGTTTTCTACTCAACCATTGATCCGAAATCGGATCCAGAAGCCTGATAGGGCTTGAAAAATGCTCAAAAATGAAAGTGCTCGGAATACGATGAAACCTGTGCCATTGCGTCCGTCTCGTCTTCCTGATTCCGGTGGTATATTTACTTTGTCAAACGGAGTCCGTATGGAGAAGATATCGCATTCTGTCCGAAAAGTCAAACAGGCAAAAAAAGGGGATGACTGTACAGTCTGTACAGTCCATGTGGCACGTCCGTACAGCTGACGTGGCACGTCCGTACAGCTGACGTAGCGTCTCCGGAAGGCGACACGTGGCAGGTCCGTACAGGGGACGCGTGGCATCACCAGGACGCGACACGTGTCAGGCGGATTTGGCCGTTTGGAGGTACGGTCGGACCAGTATTGAGGTGACACGTGTCACCACTGACAGGGTGACAAATGGCAGGCTGACGTCATCGAATGACATGGCAAATGACACGGCAAGTGACTGGGTTGTACGGCAGAAACATGTGGCAGCATGGCAGACTGACAGGTGGCATACGGCGGGCTGATGTGGCACACACGTGGGCCAATCATAGGCTGACACATGGCATGTTCTAATTGGTTGGTAAGGGTGCCATGTGGCCCAGTCAAGGGCTGCCATGTGGCACCCCATTATTGGTTGTTGGATTATATGGTTTAAAAAATTGTTTGGCTCGGCCGGGAATTGAACCCGTGACCTCCCGGGTGGCAGTGGACCCGCGGGGCTGGACTAACCGCCGCTCCGGTGGTGTTTCTTGTTTAGCAAACAGTGCGAATTTGATTTAAGGTGAATCTATGGTTATGTTCGGCGGGAAAAGGGCCGGGGCTTAGCCCCAGCCCTTTGTATGTAGCATACGACCCATGCATAGAACCGTGACCAGGGCGCGGCGCATATGAGAACAGTTACGAGCTATAGGCCCATGGTTCCATATGACCCGGGAACCGTTCCACTAAAGTGTGCGGGCAGTTACCACCCGATTAGCCACGGGTCCCATGCAATTTGCCGGGTGACCAGGGGTCAATGTGACACGGGGCTAGCGCGCAGGTGGCGCGCTTGGCCACATGGCCGCGCGCCCATATGACCAGGAGCGCCAATGAAGGGGGCTGCGCCCGATTATGCCAACAAAATTTTTATTAAAATGGGTTTTTCAACAGAATTTGTTTTTTTTTTTTGTTGTAACAATGCCCATTTTTAATTGATTTCTTCCATTTTTGGGGGAAATTGGGCATTTTTGGAGACCAGATTCTTGGAGGAAGTTGGGGATGTGAAACCAACTCC
>JZKD02S0263737.1:458798-480398 GCA_000966675.3 Picea glauca
TAACACCTACCTTCCAAGCCCACTCACTATTCCTATCCTTCCATCTGTCCCCCACTCATCGTCTTCCCAACCTATCACCATTTCGACATTGCTCATCGTCCTCTCACCTCCTGTCATGTGTCTCCCACTCCCAGTCATCTCCTCCCTAACCGAATGTCTTCACTCTCCCTTCACCATCACATCCTCCTTCATCACCAAGTCACCACCATACACCCATCCTCTACCTTTCTAGGTGTCATGTTCTCTTTTCTTTCATCCCTCTTTCTCCTAACACCTGTACCCCCATGTCTCCTGACACCTATACCCCCCATGTCTCTGTCACCTGTTACCTCCACCTCAATGTCCACAGGTCTTACCACTCATCCACCTGATCTCTTTCCCTCTATCGCATCTGTCCACATGGCCTCCCCTCTCCTCATTCCCATGCCATGTAGGTTAAATCGCCACTTCCTGTGTCCCCCCCCATTAAACCATTTTGTGTTATGTGCCTCGTGTTATCCTCGTCCACGTCAACAGACATGGCTTCCTTGTAGCTTCCCAGAAAAGAAGGAGCAGCCAAAGGGAGACCACCATGTCCTGCAGGAGTAGAGTTGACCAGAGTCTTTCCAAATCTCGAGAATCAGTTAATGCAAATGTGGAAGGTGGGTGAGACATCGTCTCCTCCCTTAAATGGAAAGTCGGGAAAAGATAATTGCAGAGGTGACTATCAGTCCTTTTTGACAAAGATCGCATCCATCAGAATAGTGCATGGGCAGTCTACCCAATGTCTACTTGTGTAGCCTAACAGAGAAGCTCCTCAACATCAAGTATTGATCTCCTGACATGATGGTGTTTCAAGGAGTCCGAGACAGTTCCAAGTTTATGTAGGCATTCTTTCCATTTTTGTATCTATCAATGGTAGATCTAAGCTCCAGATTGTAAAGATTTAATGAGGCCTCTGGTTCTCTGGTTATATACTGATGTTTGAGACTTCTTGTTTAATGGCAGCCATCCTCCTCTTCTCTTTTCCTCTAACTCTTAAATCCCAGGCATGGATGATCCAGTCGGGTGTTGTAATCACTGTGTAATGTAGGTTTGATTATATCAAGTTTTTCAGCGTTTTAAGGTTCTTGAAGTTCTTTGGATCTGAGACGATCTCATATCTAATAATTTTCTCCCTTAAAAAGATGTTGAAAGATTGGATGTCCAGAGAAGACCTGATTTCCCTCTTGTTTTCCTCCACATATTCACCACTATGCAACTTACTAGCCTAATTTAGATCAAGACCTCACCTATCTCCATGTTTCCAACCCATTTTTCTGAGTTAAAGTGATATTGTTCTGAGTCTATTCTATGTCGATCACCCTCTTTATAAAACAACCTGTGACAATAAAATGATGGGTATCAAGCTTACTCCTACTACAATTTGGGATTGACTTCTGGTGCTAACAGTCCCAATCACACCTAGCGACTTCACATGGCGTAGGAAAGACCATGCTACAAGTCCCAATCACACCTATCCACTCCACATGGAATAGGCAAGACTTGTACCAAGATACTCATTATTCCCTCATTCACTTCACATGACTGATATAGGAAGCCCTTGGCTAAAGGGAGAGTATCTTCCCACTGTAGGAGAAACATCACAACTCCCTCTCACCGAGGGTGGATAGTCTGCATCACGCCAAGCTTGTCTATGAAGTACTCATACTTCACTCTAGATAGAGGCCTAGTGAGAATGTTATCTATCTACTCATTTGTGGACATGTACCAGAGCTCCACTACTCGTTTCTACATCATGTCTTAGATGAAATGGTATTTGATCTCTATATGCTTTGAATTGTCGTGAGAGACTGGATTCTTTGGAAGATTCACACAACTTTGATTATCACAATATATCAAATTTGGCTCCAACTCTAGATCAAATAACCCTGCAAGCAATTTCTGAACCCACATTGTTTCACGACTTGCAACACTGGTTGTTATATATTCTTCCTTTTCTATACTCAGTGCTACTCATGATTGTTTTCTACTCAACCATGAGATCATACATGATCCCAAACTGAAGCAACATCCTGATGTGATTTTCCTATCCACTGCAACCCCCACCCAGTCAGAGTCTGTATAACATTGCAACTTTACTTTACCATTTGAGACATATCTGATTCCATATCCAACTGCACCATGCAAGTACCTAAATACATGTTTTTCTTCTACCAATTGTATATTTCTAGGATCAACCATTTACTGAATCAACATGTTCATTGCAAAGCATGTATCTATCCTGGTGCTAACTAGGTACATCAAGGATCTGATCAACTATCTGTACATCGTGGGATCAACCAAATACGAAAAAGAATCACTCAAGAGCTTCAGATTCGTAACCATATGTGTGGCCATGGACTTGTAGTCTATCATCCCAAATCTCTGCAAGATATCAAATATATACTTTCCTTGGTTAAGGAAGATCTCATATGGTCTTTGCCACACTTATAATCCCAAGAAATAGTGCATCAAACCCAAATCTTTCATTTCAAACTATGAAGTGAGCTCCCTCTTGCACCCATCTATGAGCTTCGCATCCCTTGTAAGAAACATGTCATCCAAATATAGTACCAATATCAAGGGGAAACCATCTTCAACCTTGTAGTAAAGGTTTGGATCTGCATCACTCTTGGTAAACCTCAATCTCATAAAATAGTTGTATATTATGGCATACCAAGCCCTGGATGCTTGCTTACGCCCATACAAATATTTTTTCAATTTACAAACATGGGACTCCTTCCCATAGATCACAAAACCTTGTGGTTTCTCTATGTAAACTTCTTCAATTACAACATTCAAGAAATAAGTCTTGACATCCATCTGGTGTAATTACGAATCACAACAACGTATGATCTTCCTTCTAGTGATTAGATTGTTTTTAAGGTAACCTGCTCTTATGCCATGTTAGATTTTCTTACATTTTTAGTAGAAGTAGATTTACCAAAGTATTTTGATCTTCATTTAACATTCAATAACCATATACTAAAAATATAAGCAGGATCTAGAAGCAAATAGAAAAGCACAAGAATACACAAATATTTATCTTGGGAAAGCCCCAAACTCAGGAAAAAACCCAACCAAGTTTTCTTAGAGAGAATATTGATGATAATACAATACGGCCATGAACAAGATCTATTCACAAGACAAAAACCAATAATGAAGAAACCTTGATAACATGTAATATCTCTTCTTCGTGTCAAATCCTAGCGAGGGTAGACAATTGAGTCACCTCAAAACGCTGGTGCAACTCTTCTAGAGGTAGTGCACAAGTGAAACCACAAAGAAACCTAGTTGTAGCATCTCTTTGGGTTTCCTTAGACTTGTGCCTACTTTTCCTTATTTATATGATGAGTGTAGTGTATGTAAATGAGAAAAGGTGTCTACCTTTATTTATACTAGTTCTGTCAATTTACTGGGGCCGACTTCTCTTCCTAGAAATTCTATTTTTATTTATTATTTTTCGAGTGGGGTCGACTTCTCTTTTGGGGTCTTCAATATTAATTTATTGTTTTCCTGTGGGTCGACTTATCTTCCTGGAGATTCTAATTCCACTTTATTATTTTCCTATGGGTCAACTTTTCTTCTGGGGTGTTTTTCAACTGTTCAATGGTCTTCCTTTGACTTCTTGGAGTCTTCTTCTTCTCTAAGAAAACTTGTCTAGGAGGGAATACCTATCGCTACTACCAAAACATCAACAAGTATGTGTGCACTACAACATAGAACAAATAGGGCAGGTTTGGATTGCAATTGAATATCTATATTTGAGTGCAATGTCCATGAATGTAATGAATATTACAAATTAATGAATAAGAATCCAGTCGTTGTGGACGTAGCCCAGTTTGGGGTGAACCATGTTAGAACCTCGTGTCTTAATTTGTTGCTTATGTGTGTTATGTTTCTGACTCATGTGATGGATGGTTAGTATAGATTTGTTTATTGTTTGTGGTTATTGCGCAATGATGGTGAATTTTTAGTATTCACATATGTTGTTATGATCTTGCGCACTTAAGTTAATTATGAATGAATGAATGTTAAGTGGAGTAATTTCATGCCTAGGTTAAGTAATGGAAACTATGCATACAATAGATGAATGGACAATGCATAGTATGGTCATGTTGAATCCCCACTTCCCCTCATCACTACAGAAACTTGGTTCCTACAAACCCTCTACTTGCCTCGGGTGAGACTTCACTTACTTGTAGGTGATGCCAAAAGGGCCAATGTCTAAGGGTTTTGTTGGTTTATGAATGATTAACCTCTGGTATTTTCACTGCACATCAACATGGATACCATCATTACATCAAGAAAATTTTGTTTTGATCCTTGTATAGACGGAAGTGAAAATCCTCTATTAGTTGAGACAATATAGAAGTGTGACTAACTCAAGAGAAGGACAACCTAGAAGAAATGAAAAATATAGTAAAACAAGATTAATAAGATATAAAAACTTCTCAAGACTAACAAAATAACTATGTAGATAAAAGGAGATCAAAATGAAGCTTTAATTTTGAAGAAAAGGTGTTTCTTAACGTTAAACAAAAAAGGATTTCTTTGAGCCTAGGGAAGTGGAAAAACCTAGAATTGAGATACAATGGACCTTTTGAGATATTAGCACATATGGGTGTCATTACTTACATATTAGACTTGCAACCACAAAGGAAAATTCATGATGCATTTCATGTATCTTTTCTTAAGAAATATGTGTCTGACCCCATTCATGTGTTAGACTTTAATGCTATACAGATGAAGGAAACATGGGAATTTCTCACTAAGCCCTCAACAATCATTATAGTCAACCTTGATAGATAAAGTAAAAAATAGTGAACCTTAAGGGAACCATTAGCTTGAATCAACCCCCTTTCTTTTGTTTGATTTGATGTGTATTTCTCTTATTCTTAATTTTCTATTTCATTTACCTATGTAGTTACATTAATGGTGTCATTTTAAATATAAACATGCTATATTTTGGATTCAAATCACCAAACTAAGAAAAAAAAATAATGTAGAAAAAAACATATATTAAGAAATTCAAACAACTATGATAATGATAAAAAATGATAATACTTGAGATTTTGAGATTTTGTTGTAACATTGTTTTTATCTTTCTTGGAGGATTGTTGTGATTATAAATTTTTTTTGAAAGTGGTCAAATTTATCATAATTGAGTTATCAATAGGACAAGGACAAATGTGTGAGTTCACTCATCACTCGAAAACCACCCCATCTTAAATGACTTGTGGATGATCAACGAAAAGTTGTTAAGGTTGACTAGTATCTACATATATGCAAGTGATAGATAAAAGAATCCATTTTTATTTTGAATAAATATTTTTGAATTTTAAATTACTAATTTATTTTCTTAACCTATTACATTTGTGATTTGAGTTGTTCACGTTACCAAGAAATATTGTTTGAATTCCTGTTCTCTGTCTCAATGCCTAAACGTAAATCTTCCACATATTTTGAACTTAAAGATGGAAGTTGGGTTTTAGGAAAGTACTCATATCAAATAGCTCATAATATCAAATCAAAGTGAAAATTTGAATACTTTATGATCAATGATATTCATCTAACATACTACTAATAATCCATTGTATTATCTTATCAATGATACCCATCTAGTGTTGGGTAGTGGAAGCAAAATAGAGCATAAACAAACAAGATTAAACACACATTAAACCAAGCACAACAATCTCACAATTTGACACAATGATTTATGTAGAAATCCAATGAGGGAAAAAAATGGGGGCAACGATAGTTGGTATTCTTATTATTCAAGGGAGAAGGGAGAATTACAATAGCCAACCCAGGAATACAACCATCCTCTCCTCTCATACATACAACACCTCAGTATTGCATCTTTCTCTCACACACTCACTACTCACATTGCACTCACACCTCTATGGGTATGCTCGTATATATAAGTGATCATGAATAGATCACATAGTTACACGAACAATTCATAAATAGATTGCATGCATGCACATTAACATAGTTGCATGCATGTGCATGTGACAGCATGAGGAAATTCGTTTCCATGTTTCCAACAATCTCCACCTTGACAACAATTTACCTAATATATCATTCCCTTAATTAATTCATCACCTTTTTTGCAAGCCAAGAGAAGCCAAACACCATCACAGCTCTGTAACTTCTCTAACAATATCGTTACGTGAATATGTCTGCACGATTCACTCAAGAATGGACCATTCTATCTCCATCATTAACTTGTCTAATAAATTGATGCACTTGTCCAAATCTCATGAATCATAACCACAGACCAAATCACTGCAACCATTGTAGGTGATACTTGTGATTTTGTGTTTGAAGCACCCATTTACATGCTCTTCACCTGGTTTTTCCATGTGTTTACTGACACCACCAACTGCATGTGAAATGTTGACCATTTCTCCATCGTAATCATCAAACTTCCTACTAGCATATAATACTCGAGACATATAACCCTTTTCTTCTTCATCAATTAGGACATAAACCTGAAGAGAACTTACAATGGAAAGCCAAATGGATTTTACCAGTTTCACATTATTCATACTAAATTTCCTGAGTATCTTCACCACATACTTCTGTTGTGATAACCAAGCTTACCATATTTTATGTCTCTGTGTATTTTCATGCCCAAGATTTATTTTGTTCCTCCCAGATCCTTCATAACAAATGTCCTAACCAACTGAGCAAACCTATTGACCTCAACCATGCTTCTTCTTGCAAGAAGCATAACATATAACACCAAGATAATGAATATACCATAAATACAATGGTTATACTCACTTCCTGTAAAATTTGGCTCATCATGAAGGAACCAAACATCTTGTACCATTTGCCTAGCATGCTTCCGGCCATACAATGATTTTTGAGTTTGAAAACAAATCTTCTGTTGTGATTATGAACTGATCGCTCTGGTTGTTCCATATACATCCCCTTATCCAAAAAACTCCATGTAAAACAATTTTAACATCTAGTTGTACTATCACAACCAATGTTAACACAACATGAATAGAAACAAGCTTTTAACAACTGGTGAGAAACTTTCATGGAAATCAGTACCTTCCAAATACCTTTCTACTACCAACCATGCTTTGAACCTTTCATATTTTACTATGTTTGATTTTATAAAATGAGATTCATCAAACACTTCATCTTTGCCCATGATGATTCTATGGGTAGTAGGATCCCACAGTCTGCACCCCTTAACATCATCACCATATCAAAGATCTACCTGTTTGATCTGGGTCCTACTTAGAAAACTGATAAAAAACCATAAGCATCACAACTAAATAATTTCACATTTGAGTAATTACTAGATGACCTGTTCATACCTCTTATTGAATCTTCTTGTCTTTTGCAACTAATGTTGACCAAGTTACTAGATAGCACAATCGCTTATGTCCACAACTATTGTTGCAACTTGGCATTACTGAACATGCCTATTCAATCCCAACTTCCTTGCAATACTTTCCAAGTTCCATGGATATGAACCTACCTTCATCATATATTCTCAAACACTTGATTGACCTGCCAACACATCAACCTTTATATAGACCCACCTTTCTAAACTAGAGACACTGCTCCACCTCGAACTTCGTATTCAAAGAACCTTGACTGCTTACCTCACTGCTTGCCAAGTAAGCATTCACTGCTTACCTCCAGGCCCATTTAGAATGGAGCTCACCAAGCCTTTTATAGGCTTCATTACATGCAATTCATGGACATAATACAATGGGATACCCAAAGAACATGGACCTGAAAAAACACCTGATTTGACCTAAAAACATATTTAACTCATTAACTCTTTCACATAGTTAAGGCTAACCCAACATACATGCCCCCCACATATTAAATCTACCTAAATCGGCATCTATACTTTTCATAGGTGACCTGATAAACCAGGGGTATGCATGCCTATCCAGGTCTTACAAACATATGCAAATTTACATGCAATCAATAATTTGTACAACTCCAAAGTAAATACTTTTTTTTTTTTTAGTTTCACGGTGACTCAACCATTACCGCCTTGCACCTTCTATGTGAACATAGGTGGAGAGACACAATAGACAGAAAAAAATTCATCAACCATACATGTAGCTGAATTTTCTTCTTTTGTGGAGTCCTCTTTGGATGCTTGTTGTCTTTTCCAACAATCTTTCTTGAGATGCCCATATTTTCCACAAAACCAACATTTTGCCTTACCCTTACTATTTTTTGACTTAGACCTAGTTGTACCTTTATAATATTTCCCTCCTTATGTAGATCAACCTCTAACCATCATTGCTTCTGATGTTGAGTCTTCCTTACTTTATCTTCTCCTCATTTCCTCATACAACAAAGCTCCCACAATAGTGTCATAATCAATGACATTTTCTTTCATCTACAAGTTGTACAATTGCCTCTTCAAGAATATTTTTTTTTGATAAGTTCTTTGTCATACACAGACTCTCCAGTTTGGTCCACAAACCTATTTTTGTCTTCTCTTCAGCAATGTTAAACAACACTTCATCTGCCAGACACAAAAAAATAGTATTGAGGGCTCTTGCATCCAGATCCTCCCAGTCCTTGTCTGTCATGCTTGTTGGTTTCTTTGACTTTCAAACCAATGTCTTTTGCAATCCTTGTTGCACAAGAAGATCTCACATATTGGGTTTACATAGCGCAAAACTATTCTTACCACTGAATTTTTCCACCTCCAACTTAAAACTCTACACTTTCACCATTAGCAAAAAAACTCCAAAAACACTACGCATAAAACTGATCCTTTTTGTACTAAAGAAGTATTAGTATATTTAAGATTAAACCCCAAAAATATAAAATTTAATTAAAATGTTTTAAAAAAACTTTATTAAAAAAACTTTTATTAAAAAACCATAACCCCTTCCCCTTAACCTTTTTATTATAAAAAAAGGCACCTTCTAAAAGAGCTTACCTCTACCTCCATTATTTAATATTTAATAATGGATTCTCCATAATAAGACAAGGGATATAATGGATATAGGTCATGACCATGTCTTCTGAATAAGACAAAAAAAAATAAAAATACCTTTAACTTTTTTGGATCGAACTTCATACTATTACTAAAAGCCTAATTTTTAATTTAATGCTTCTACAGTGAGTGTGTAAGAGGACTGTGAGTGTTAAATATCAGCGCTCCTTGACTGTGTAAAGGGAGCATCAATTTGTCATCACTCTGTGGTGCACAAATCGTGTGCATCAATTTGGTAAAAATTGCAATTTCTTAAGTTTGAGAGCGTCGACGGGCCTCTAACACTGTCTAGGGAGCATCGATAACCTGCTACTCACCCAATCATGCCTTTTTGTGCTCACAGGAGATCTACACACAATTCACCTTGCATCACCCGTGACACCTACTCAACTTGCTCTGATACCACTTGTTGGGAAGCAGAAGAAAAATAGAGCATCAACAAAGCATAAACAATCAAGATCAAACATGCATTAAACCAAGAACAACAATCCCACAATTTGACACAGTGATTTATGTGGAAATCCAATGAGGGAAAAAACCATGGGAAATGATAGTCAGTATTCTTATCATTCAAGGAAGAATTACAATAGCCAACCCAGGCATACAACCATCCTCTCCTCTCATACACACAACAACTCAATATTGCATCTTGCTCTCACACACTCACTACTCACATTTCACTCACACCTATATGGGTATTCTCGTATATATAACATCTATCACTAAATTACATAGACCGATCATGAATAGATCACATAGCTACATGAACAGTTCATAAATAGATTGCATGCATGCGAATTAACATAGTTGCATGCATGTGCATGTGACCGCGTGAGGAAATTCGTTGGCATGCTTCCAACATCTAGCACACTACCAATCATTCATTGTGCTCTCTCTCTCTACATAATCAATAATTTATGATGAATGATATCCATCCAACACAAAGTATTGATGGAATAATAGAACAACATTAGTTGAAACTCCATAAAGTTAAGGTAGATTATTATGAGAAGAAGATTGAGTGTGTTGGTGACAAGGGAATGATTAGAATCATTGGAGAAGAAAATATTCTCGTAGTAGTCAAACAAATCTCAACCATGCAAGCCAAGTGCATCATGCACAAGGGATGTATCATGTCATTGAAGGCATAGAGGAAACAATTCCATAGAGGCATATTAACTACCCATTATCAAAGACATTTTGGATGTATTCTCAAAAGGAACTAATAAGATGGGAATGATTAAGATGCAATTACAAGAATTGTTGGATAATGGATTTATACAACCAAGTAACTCACCTTCATGAGCTCCATAGTTGTTTTTCAAGAAGAAAGATGGAACATCCTAAATGTGAATTGACCATAGAATCTTGAATAAGGTAACTGTAATATACCAGATCTATAAAGTATGCAGAACATAAATAAAATGTTAGAAATGGCAAATAAATAGCAATATAACTAGAACAACACCACAATAACACATAAATGATATCAAAATAACACCAGAAAGAACACTTTGATTCTGAGAGAAATGTTCATGGGCCTCCTCGAAGGGGAAACCTCCAGTCGAGTAGAGCTCTATTACAATAATATCCAAGCTAGGGTTCTCATACCCTCAACTTCTATTTATACTAAATATGTCTATCAAAAGAGGCATCTAGAGGAAGATCCTTCTAGAAGCGGAAGCTTCTATTAGGTCTTCTTACATTCGAATTATTCTACTTTATTGCAAGGCTTTATTAATATTGACCTTTATTACATCCGAATATATTGTTCTACCTATGTGCGGGTTAGGTCCCTAACATGTCCTCCCCCTTAAAAACATCCTTGTCCTCAAGGATTGAGATGCGGAAATTGTTGTAGAATGGTATTTGGTTCCCAAGTGGCATCTGTTGGAGTTGTACCTTTCCACTGGACTAACACTTCCTTGATGGTTCTATGACACAAGCGAAACTCACGTTGGTCCAAAACTATTTGTGGATGTAGCCAAATGGATCCTTCTTCATCTAACTCGGGAAGGTTGGTTTGAATTTGGCACTTAGTTCCAATCACCTTCTTTAAGCATGAAACATGAAAAACAGGATGTAGCTTAGAATGATTGAGAAAATATAATTGATAGGCTACCTGTCCCATGCGCTTGAGAATGGTATAAGGACCATAAATTTGGGTGATAGCTTCTGGCAATGCTCAGCCCTAAGGGAATTTTGCTTGTCAGGTTGCAGTCGAACAAACACCTGATCCCCTTCTACAAATTGACGTTCAGAGTGACCTTGATCTGCTTGTTGCTTCATGTGATTTTGTGCCAGGACCAAATTCTCTTTGAGGATATGGAGAAAAGCCTCTTGAGTTGTAAGCGTTTGGTCAACCGCCTGGACCTTCGAGACACTAGGTAAGTATGAGAGAATTGAAGGTGGATTTTGTCCATATACGGCTTCAAAAGGAGTCATGCGTGTAGCTATATGGTATGAAGTGTTGTACCACCATTCAACTAGGGGTAACCATTGAGCCCATTGATTTTGCTTTTCCAAGGCAAAACACCTCAAACATGTTTCCAAACACTTGTTGACAACTTCAGTTTGACCATCAGTTTGGGGATGATAAGTTGTGCTGAGATGCAATTGGGTGCCTCGTAGCTTGAATAGTTCTTGCCAAAAATTGTTGGTGAAAGTTCGGTCACGATCAGAAACAATAGAATGTGGCATGCCATGAAGCTTGAAGATCTAATCCATGAAAAATTGGGCCACCGTGGATGTTGTAAATGGGTTTTGAAGAGCACAGAAATGAGCATACCTGGAAAGGAGATCAACAACCACCATGATGACTGGTTTATTTCCTGAATTGGGCAAACCTGTAATAAAATCCATAGAGATATCCCTCCAATAGCAGGGGGAGTCGGAAGCGGTTGTAGTGTGCCAAGAGATTTGACTGTTTCACCCTTGTTTCATTGAAACACATCACATTCAGTGACAAAATTACGAATGTCTTGTTTCATACCATCCCATAAAAAAGAATGTTTGACCCTATCATAGGTTTTGGTAAACCCGTAGTGCCCAGTTGTGGGTGTAGCATGAAGCTCAGAAAGTACCATGGATTTAAGTTATGATTGTTTACTTAAATACAAATGACCTTTGTATTGAAGCTCATCATGGAGCCAAGAGTACCTTGGGGAAGCTGGAGCATTGGACTACAATTTTTGGATCAGATGTGAACTTTTGGGATCTTGTAGCCATTCCTGGTGAACGGCTTGGAGCCAATCTAGTACAATGAGCGAAAGAGAAAAAAGGGATCTTTCATCTTCATATTTTCAGGAAAGTGCATCTGCAACTACATTGTCTTTGCCTTTCCTGTAAATGATCTCATAAACATATCCAAAGAGCTTAGTCACCCATTTTTGTTTCTCTAGGGAGGAAATGTGTTGTTCCAGAAAATACTTGAGGCTTTGATGGTCTGTCTTAATTTGGAAGCATTGCCCCAATAGATAAGGGTGCCACAGATCAACGACATCCATAATAGCCAACATTTCCTTTTCATAGATTGATTTTCCCAGATTTCGTTCAGATAGTTGCTTGCTGGTATAGGCCAAAGGCTGATCTTCTTGCATAAGGACAACACCAATTCCTTTCCCTGAAGCATCACATTCCAAGACAAATGTCTTTGTGAAATCAGGAAGGGATAGGACTAGAGTGGTGCACATGGCCATCTTCAAGGTTTGAAAATCTTGAGCAGCTGTTGGAGTCCAAGTGAAAGAGTTCTTTTTTAGGAGTGCATTGAGAGGTTTTGCAATCTTTCCATAATTCTTAACAAACTTTTGATAATAACTTGTTAAGCCCAGAAATCCACGCAATCTTTTGAGAGTCTTTGGGTGAGGCCAGTCTTGCATAGCTTCAATCTTTTTAGGATCCACCATCCTTTCCAACCAGATGACCCAAGTACTTGACTTCTGAGGCACCAAAAGAACACTTAGACTTTTTCAGGAAAAGTTGGTGATGAGAGAGTAGATGGAGAATGTGATCCCCATGAGCAAGATGGTTTGTCTAGGTTTTTCTATAGATGAGGATATCATCAAAGAAAACTAAGACAAAATGACAGAGAAAAGGACGGAAGACATGATTCATGAGGCTTTGGAAGGTGGAGGGGGCATTACACAAGCCAAAGGGCATGACCAAAAACTCATAGTGGCCCTCATGAGTTCTAAAGGAAGTCTTAGGAATGTCTTCCTCTTTCATACGCATCTGGTGGTAACCATAATGAAGATCAAGTTTAGTAAAGAATTGGGCACCACTCAATTCATCCAAGAGGTCATCAATGACAGGAATGGGAAATTTGTCTTTAATGGTAAGTTTGTTGAGGGCACGAAAGTCAAGACACATTCACCAAGAACCTTCTTTCTTTAGGACCATGACCACAGGAGAAGAGTAGGGGCTTGTACTAGGGTGGATAACGCCAACGTTAAGGAGTTCCTAAACCATTTTCTCAATTTCATGTTTTTGGGAAAAGGGGTGACGATACGGATGGATATTGGGAGGAAGGATTCTTGGTACAAGGGGAATGGAATGATCATGAACACCACGGGAAGGAGGGATACCCTAGGGAGTGGAAAAGACCAATTGATTTTTAGAAAGGATGGATTGGAGGTCTTGCAGCACTGAGGGTGTCTTTGTTGCTTGTATGGCATGGAGTTGGGCAATAACTTCAGAATGACCTTTTTCTAGCAGCTTTTCCATGCGAAGGGAACTAATGATATTAGGTGAACCGACAATGATGCCTTGGAACTTATATTGGTGGCCCTCCTAGTCGAATTGCATACTTAATTCCTTAAAATCCATGAGAATGAGACACAAAGTCTTGATCCAGTCTGCACCCAACACAATGTCACAATCGCCCATGTTGATAGCAAACATATGATATTTCAAGTGGTAGTCACCAATTTGGGGACACACATTTTCACAACACCCTTCACATTTCATGGAGCCGCCATTGGCAATCATGATTTGGAAATTATTGATTGGATGGATATAGCAATGAGTTTCTTGGGTAATGCAACGATGAATAAAATTATGGGTGCTTCCACTATCAACCAAAATGATGAATTTTCTATGTTTGATTTAACCGATTAGCTTGGGGGTTTGGGGAGAAGAGAATCCAATGAGAGAATTTAGGGAATTGACCAGTTCTACTTCGGGAGGGTCTGAGGGAGGGGTTATGTCAGTTGGTGACTCAGACACAAGGGGAGTTTCAACATCCTCTTCCGAAATATCCTCCGATATGGCCATAAAAATCTTTTGTTCCTTACACTTGTGGCCCGGAAAATATTTGTCATCACAATTATAAAAAAGGCCTTTGAATTGGCGTTCAACCATTTCATCCCTAGTCAATTTTTGGATCTTTAGTGGAGTAGAGGGAGTAGTGGGATTTACCAGTTTAGTGCGAGGGATAAAGGAGGGTTTCTGGTTTTGAGAAGATACAACATGTTGTGCTTATTTATCTCTTTTAGTAGCCTCCACCCAACTCTGAGGCCGATCCATGAGGACATGGGCCCAAATATCATCCTTGAGGCCACTGATAAAACATTCTCGGAAAAAGGCATCAAATATGCCCTCTGTCTAAAAAGCCAAGCGCTCAAAAGAAGCTATAAAGTCTTCCACTGTTCCAGATTGTTTCAACTTTGTAAAATGGCCTAAATGGTTGGTGTCAGTGTCAAAGCATTCATAAAGCTCTGCCACAAAGTGTCTCCAAGCAATATACCCTTGACGAGAATTTTTTCTCCATTGCCACCATTGCCAACGTTCTTGATCTAGATGGAGAAGACTATACCGGAGTTTGGCCAAGTCCTCTGTAATGTCGTATAAAGCGAAATAATGTTCCATTTGGGTTACCCAACCAGTGGGATCCGAGCCATGAAATTTGGTCACATCCACCCACGGAAGACGTAGGTCACGTTGAAAGTGATGGTGCTGAAAGTTATGGGAATGAGGGGAATTTTCAACTTCAGTATGTGGAGGTGGGTCAGATAAAGGGCTATCTACAGGGATATGCAGCTTGGTGTAGATCATCGAAATGATAGATACAAGTTGGGTAGTCATGTCTTGTTTGATTTCCTCGATTGAGGACTGCATGGTTGTATTGATGGCGGCAACATTGGCACTGAGTTGTTTCAGTTCTTGTTGGGTCTCTGTGAAATTAGATTGCAAAGTATTGAAGCAAGCTTCCAAGTCTTGGCTACAGGTATGGGCCATGATGACGAGGGAATCGAAAAGGGGAGGGTGGGGTAAAAAAAAATTAATAATTTTGAAAGATGATAGGTATGAATTTGATAAGTGCGAAGAGATAAATCCAATGGAATAGGTCTCAAATAATGGTGCAAAAATTTCCACCTGTGGAGTTATACTCCGGTCTGAAGAATACTGCAGTGATGAAATTCCCAAATGCTTAACCAAGAAGAATTGTGTAGTGATTGGCAACTCGAACACAGTTGCGCGGCAATAGATCTTTTCTGTTTTAAATTTTGTTTCCGTCCCCAAGGGTTAGGTATTCAAGGGTTCTACAAACAAGGGCTTTCCTTGTGCTATAGCTCTCTGATATACGTGCGGGGTCCAATAGTAGTACTTGGCCCAATATCTCAAGGGACTAACTAAGGAGGCTAGACAGTGCCCTTAGCCATACTACCCGACTACCCAGGTACAAGAGAGTATCTTCCTGAGTGTTGTTCTCAGTGGCACTATAGCAATCAGGTGGCTGATCGATTTATCTAAAGAGCGCTTCAGGAAATCTAGGTCGATCCGTACATAGGTGTTGTCTGATGCTCTACCACTCGAAGGGGTACCAACAAGCGTTACAAGGGTGGCTAATAGATGTGCGCTTAAGTACCACTTGTATTTCATGCGTGTATGAATCCCTCAACCGTTGGTTTATGTGTGTAACGACAGATCTCTATGGCTTAAAGATGTTGGAATACGTCTCTACCCTGAAAAAAATTTAACCCACAATTTCTGCCGAGGAAAGTGCTCTGATACCACTTGTAATATACTAGATCTATAAATTATGCAGAACATAAATAAAATACTAGAAATGGAATATAAACAACAATATAACCAGAATAACACCACAATAACACAGAAATGATATCAAAATAACACCAGAAAGAACACTTTGATTCTGAGAGCAATGTTCACGGGCCTCTTTGAGGGGGCAACCTCTAGTCGAGCAGAGCTCTATTACAATAATATCCAAGCTAGGGTTCTCATACCCTCAACTTCTATTTATACTAAATATGTCTATCAAAAGAAGCATCTAGAGGGAGATCCTTCTAAAAGTGGAAGCTTCTATTAGGTCTTCTTACATTCAAATTATTCTACTTTATTGCAAGGCCTTATTAATATTGACCTTTATTACATCCGAATATATTGTTCTACCTATGTGTGTGTTAGGTCCCTAATAGTAACCATAAAAAACAAGCATCCTTTACCCAAGATTGATGATCTATTTGATCAACTCAAGGGAGAAAAGGTATTCTCCAAGTTCGATTTGAGATCAAGTTATCACCAAATTAGAGTTAATGAAGTTGACATACCAAATACTTCCTTTAGAATATGATATGGTCATTATGAGTTGTTGGTCTTACCTTTTGATTGACAAATTCCTTAGTAGTTTTCATGAGGTTAATGAATGATGTATTTTGGAAGACTTGACAAGTTTGTGCTAGTATTCATTGATGACATCTTGGCCTATTCTAAGAATGAGGAAGAACACCAAGAGCACCTTTATCTAGTATTGTAGAAGTTGTAGAAGCACCAATTATATGTTAAGTTGAGTAAGTTTGTATTCCTCAAGAATAAGATTCAATATCTTACAAACATAATATTTGAAGAAAGAATAAAGGTGTTGAACAAAACAAGGTATTTCCACACATGACAAAAACCTTTAGAAAAACGCTCAGACAACTAGATCAAAGATCAATACACTAGTGTATTATGTGGTTAAAACCCTCAAAGAGGGAAATTGTCTACAACCCCAACCAACACAACTACTTGAGACATTATATTAATGTAAACGAAAAATATTGTACACAATAGTTTCTCACAACTGACCTTTAGAAAATGGCCCCCCTTTCTCTTTAAATAGATATCATGGACCAATTGGATGTTAATCCATGGATCACTATGGTTTTTTGTATCGAGGATAATAGGAACCGTTGGATCACTTTATGTCTACATCATATCATGACCATCGAATTACATAGCTGCAAATTCATACTAATGAAATACAGTTTACCTAAAGACAAATTAGACCAAGCTGATCTTAACTAACTCCTAAGTGTGTAAATATCCTAACATCCCCCCTTGATAACAACTTGGGATAGGATTGAAGGATTTACAATGGTGACATAGTAGGAGGAAATAAGGAGGCATTAGAGCCTATTCCCCCTTAATGACAACTTTCTGAACTCCTAACATAGATCAAGGTTTGAAAAAAAATTCTTTTGTGAGAGACTTTGTGAAATGTTTGCAACTTATCATTTGTAGGGAAAAAGAACACTTCAAGAATTCATTTTTGAATTAGATTTCTAATGAAGTGCATGTGTAGTTCAATGTGTTTGTTGCATCAATGAATTGGATCTTTGGTGAGCTTGATGGCACTCTGATTGTCACATCAAAGTGTGGTTGGATGTTATTGCCAGAATCTAAACTCTGAAAGGATCTATTGAAGCCATGAGGATTATTGACTTGCATTAACCATTTCTCAGTACTATTTTTTTATTGATCAAATCATATCAAATCAAATCAAGAGGAAAATTCGAATACTTTATGATCTCCATCCAACACACTACCAATCACTCATTGTGTTCTATTATCAATTGATATCCATCCAACACACTATCAGTCATTCATTGTTCTCACTTAAAATCACCAATAGAGATCGAAGGCATCATGGTCAATACTTTATGATAAATGATATATACCCAACACACTACTCATACTACTTTTAATAATATAAAATATCAAAAACATCATGATCAATCATATCATACCACACTTATCAACCATTGATTGTGCTCGTCTTAAAACTTCCATATTGAAATGTATTATTGAAGAAAGAGCCCACAGTCCTCAAGGTTTTATGACATATGGGCGGACGGTAACCTATATAACAAGTTCATGCATATTAAACATAAATGGAGAGTAAACAATTATACACACAAATGGGAGGTTCTGGAAACAAGGCAATGCAGATTCACTGATGAACAATTACCAAAAATGTATATATGTGAATTAAAGTATTACATCTGTAGAAAAATTAAAATATGTAATCCTAAAACTATTGAATATGCTAGACACAAAACAAGTCTAATTGAACAAAAGGACAAGTTCAATAATCCATCATTCATAGGTCCAGAAGCGTTAAACATATATTCAAATGAAAAAACAAATAAGTATTTTACAGACAAGTCTAACTTAGATAATAATGGGTGAAAAAATGTAGATATTGTGGGGACAATTAGGTTCCAGGGTGCAAATGCGATAATAAAAAATTATATACTTGCAAAGCAAAGAAGGAATCAAACCCATCTAGTAGTGAATCAGAGAGAGAGAACAATAAGAAAAACAATTGTCGTAAGTGGGGAAAATTGGACACCATGGCATAGATGTGAGGAGAATTCATTACACTACTTTAGAATAGTGGATGGGAAGCAAGTAGAAGTCCCAAAAATAGAGGATGAAATCACTATAGCATACACTCCAGATTATGACCATCATGACATACCACATAAAGCATCACTAGCTTCAATCTCATGTGTCCAAAAAAAATCCAAATGAAGAAAACAAACTTCAAAGAGAGATAATTACTCCAAAATATATTCGACCACATCTCAGAAAGGATAATATATTACCTCCAAGAAAAGAAGAATGCAAACCTATGGTTCCACTGGGAACTATGATAGGAAAACTACAACCTAAGACCCTAAAACTTAAGGGATTCATAAAATATACAAATTTAACAATACTAGTATATTATGGAAGTACTCATAACTGTATAGACATTGATGTCACAAAAAACCTAAACCTTTTCATATATCCCACCAAGGACCTCACCGTTAAGGTTTCTAATAGATAAAAGGTCAAGGAGCTTGGAAAATGTCATAAAGTCTCAATTCAAATACAAGAACTAGAACTACAAATAGGATTCTACGATCTACCGCTCGAGGGAATGGATATGGTGCTAGGTGCAGAATGGTTGATACAGTTGGGGAATTATGCCAAAAACCTTGAAGAACAATTCATGGAATTTAATTAGCAAGGTCAACATTATAGACTATATGGTGTCGAAGGGTCCACTCTTAAGAAGAATCAATTACTACCAATGGAAAAATCTTCATTTCACTATAGAAACATGCTAATCTACCAGAGAGAATCCTATTTTACTATGCTTTAAGGACAAAGCATTCCTTAAGAGGGTGGCAATGTAACGAACATAATAATAATAATAATAATATAGTTTATTAATGTAAGTCAAGAGGAACGTGCCTCTTCATCAAGAAGAACATAACTCTTCACCTCTTGTCCAGTCAACGCTATAAGTAAACCATCACGAGGGTGATTGTAACATCATCTATTATTCAATTTATCAATCAATTATCAATTCATAAATATTTTTTCTTCAATTAAATAACATGTTAACAGTTACAGACTTACAACCACAAATGAAAATTCATGATGCATTTCATGTATATTTTCTTAAGAAATATGTGTCTGACCCCATTCATGTGTTGGACTTTGATGCTATACAGACGAAAGAAACCTGAAACTTTATCACTAAGACCCCAAGAATCATTATAGTGAACCTCGATAGATTAAATATAAAATAGTGAACCTTGAGGGAACCATTAGCTTGAATCGACCCCCTTTCTTTTATGTGCTTTGATATGTATTTCTCTTATTCTTAATTTTCTATTTCATTTACCTATGTAGTTACATTAATGGTGTCATTTTAAATATAGACATGCTATATTTTGGACTCAAATCAGTAAATTTACAATTCTTCAAAATATATAGGACTCCAATTGTTGATCCCCCTAACTCCCTCTGGTGAATGCAAAAGAGAACACACATAGAAAACAATGCTCTAAATTTATTGATAAAAGAATAACATGGACAAAAACACCACTAATGGTTTTTTGTTAGAGTAAAATGTGTGTAATATAGCATTTTCTAGTGTCAAAGATTGTCATCATGTTGATGCCAATTTGTTAGTTATAAAACTTCTTTAAACACAAGTGCATTTTACAAAAACTACACATACACTTTATAATCACCCTTCTATTGAATGGGGCTTATTCTAATGTGTATTTATGTTAAGTGAGGTAGGTAATAAGACCTTTTATATAAAGTTCAAAACACTTAACCACTTGAATTAGTCCACCATGCTTCATTAATTAATTACTTCTATACATTTCATTTATAAAAATATTTTACTTTATAACTAGTTTTTTTTTTTTTAGAGAAAAGACGATATTATTTTATTTAAAATATAAATTTAAGAGTCAAATCCACCAACTTGATTGGATTTGGAGGGTTTTTTTTGTGATCCAGGTGGATATTGGTGGCCACCCACCTATTCCAACTGGCTCCTAGTGTTCGTTTTTGTTCAGTACGTTCTTCTGTACTGCTTTGTAATTATGGGTTCTACACTTTTGGGGATCTCTGAAACACCACACATCCTCCAGGTGGATATGGGTGGCCTCTCTCCTAATCCAACTAGATTATTTTGTATTTTTTTTATGTCAGCACATCTTATCGTACTTTTGGGGCCGTTTTGGGGCCCTAAACATTTTTTTTCCTCTCCATAGTCAAATTGTAGACAGAGTTAGAGTTTGATGGAAGAATGTGTATCTCTCTAAACGACCTTTCCAACGGGCTATCACGCGCCTATAACGGGGGTCGTATGTAAAAGTTACGGCCCTAGGAAGTTGAGGTACCAAATTACACCATCTTACCTATAGGGCCCACATGAATTTTGGCGTTTCACCTTCTAGGGATAGGTTTTTGGATGTCTAAGGTTTTGGCATTCACGAGTAATATCAAATAGGCCTATGGATCCTCATTGGAATCGATTATGATCAGATAGATATGCGTAGCAACCACATCTCTTCTCAGAGATAGCTACCACCATTCGAGCAAGTTTTCAGTTCTGTTGTTTTACAGTTTCATCCTATTTCATTATTTAATAGAAGATATTGTTCACTGGATATTTGTGTTATTTTCCATATCTATGTGTTTATTGTATTCATTATGTTAATCAGTTCATTCCGCTCCTAAATCCAGATCAGTGGTATCAGAGCGGTCTCCTCTTAAATGTTCATTTATTTTTCTTCGTGCATGTCCCCAACAAGATCTGGGTACAAGAAGTTGGGACTTGAACCAATCAAGCCATTACCAGGTCGGTCGCACCGAGCCCAACAAAACCCCATGGAGGTGTAAATTCTAACCTTGTACAATATCTACTGCAAACTGATATTCAGAAAAGAACAGAAAAGATACAATGGCAAATACAAACATTACACAAAGATTTTTCACCTGGAAACCCA
>JZKD02S0263737.1:505142-531218 GCA_000966675.3 Picea glauca
ATGAATTAGTCTATGGAAAGAGTGTTGTCTTTCCTGTGGAATTTGAAATAAAAACCTTAAGGACTTCTTTAGCTGTCAACCTTGATTTGACCTATGCACAGACAACCAGGTTGCAGCAGCTTAATGAATTGGATGAGAAAAGACTAGATGCCATTCATCAGACAACTATGATTCAACAACAAAGATCAAAATGGCATGACAAAACTATCAAGAATAAGCAGTTCCAAAAAGGTAATTGGGCCCTACTGTATGACTCTCAGTTCAAATAATTTCAAGGGAAACTGCGGACAAGATGGCTTGGACCCTACGAAGTAGACACTGTTTTCCCCAATGGAACAGTAAGGCTCCTCACAATCGATGACTCTAAAACACCGTTACTTGTAAATGGTCATTGGCTCCGTCTGTACCAGCGCCCTATTTCCAAAGAAGATTTTAAGGCCACATGTGTGGAAGACTCTCATTACCTCTTTTTAGAGGGGGAACCTACCCCTCATTGCAATTAATTTTTTTTAAGTTAATTTCTTTAGTATTAGATTAGATTTCATTTACTAATAATCCCTGTCAAGAAATACCATGTTACAATCGATTTTTGCATATTCCCGATCAAAGCACAGGCCCACTAAGAAAGGACGATCCTACTTCAAGAAGAGGCAAGATTTCCTATTGTTGAAACACCATTGTCAGCAAACTTTCACCATTTTCCCCATTGTTGAAACACCACTGTCAGCAACCTTTTACCATTTTCCCCATTGTTGAAACACCACTGTCTAACAAACTTCCCACCATTTTTGCTGAAAACACCACTGTTCAGCAGTTCTTCACATTTCCCCATTGACGAAACAACATCGTCCAACAATTGTTTCTCCCTTCTTTTCATTGCTGAAACACCACTGATCAACAACTCTTTGCTCTTTTTCCATTGCTGAAACAACATTGTTCAACAACCTTTCACCACTTTTCCCATTGTTGAAACACCATTGTTCAACAGTTCTTCACATTTCCCCATTGACAAAACAACATCGTCCAACAATTGTTTCGTCCTTCTTTCTACGGCTGAAACACCATTTCCTCAGTAGTATTTTGCAACATCACTCTTCAGCAAACATTTCTCTATTCCTCCTACGGCTGAAACACCAATTTTTCAGCATTTCCTGTCAATAAGATTTTTGCGCTCTCATACTACATTTGGTCCTTCCAGTCAACAAATCCTTCATACAATTCATATAACAAATCAAAAGTCTCCGCCATGGCCACTTCAGAACTATTACAGACAGGCATTATATTTTGTTGAAGTACGAATCAAAAAGTAAAGGCGAGGTATGTAAATTTTATGTAAATACAATTAAGCTATAGTTAATGAGAAGATTCCAACTCATCATTACCACTCATGCAAAATCATTATGAGCCGCACTTAAAAGGGGGGAGGAAATATCAAACTTTTATACCATTATTTCACACGAATTCACCACTGCCATTCCTATTTACCATCCTTTCGTTCGTCTCACCACCATTCGCATGCCTTCACTCGAAAAACTTACACTGGACAGAAGTTGTTACTCAACTCTTTGACGGTGTATTTTACCGAGCCGGTAGCTATGGGAGGCTCTATTATATGGTACGAACCCGCCACGACAGCCCTGTTAGAACACTATCCAGTAGCTTATAAAATTTTTCTGCAGGCAAGATGGCTCGGTTATTTTCAGAGACTCTAGTGGTATGATCAACAACAGGTTCTCCAGTTTGCTCAAAATCTCCAGGAAGACCATTCCATTGTTCAAGGGGTTCAGATTTTAGTTACAGAAGAAGATATAGTGCAGGTTTCGGGTCTCCCTACCAATGGCATTCACATGTTTAGCCACAAACATATTATCCTGAATGCCCAACAAGATTTCCTCTTGCCAGGGGAACAAATTGAACTTAAAGGTCGGGGTGTCCAACTCAGCTCGTTGCCACTTCCATGGCCAGAAGTTGCAAAATTCGTCAAACACTACCTTACCTGCGAAGGTCGGTACTAGGTAGTCTACCAGCATGATTTTGTCCTGTTGTCTCATTTACGACATAATAGATTGGTGAACATTCCTTATTATTTGCTCGGTTGTCTTAAAAATATGTCACACTACTGTAAAAAGGCTAAAGATCCTACCCTTTCACTCACCCATCACCATCTCATTCAACTACTTATCCAAAAGGGTTTTTCCCAACAAAACCTTCCACTAAACAACCCACCTATAGATCCCCAAGAAGCCGCTGAAATTCCTGAAAATCTTCAGGAACATCAACCACAAAACCCTCCAGACTCTCCAGAAATACCTAACAGTCCACCTACAGAACCAATCAGTCCAATTAACCCCCCTACCATACCAAGCCTGCCCCACACTTTACCAGAATCATCCACTCCTTCCCTTCATATTCTTAGCGATGATTTTGAGCCAGACAATTCTCCCTGCCCCATCATTGAGGAAAAACCCCCACGAAAACGAAAGCAAATTCCTTTCTTCCCGCCCTTTTTACAAAGAAAATGAACAAGGGCCTCAACAAGGGCAACCACTACTACCACTTCCCTAGACTCCAAACCTATCCGACTAATACCCCATACACCTCCAACCTCCCAAATGCCGAAATCTTTGCCTATTCCACCCACGGGCACTGAAACACAAGAACCAGATGCTCAGGGTGTTGCGACATCATCTGTTTCAAATCAAGTAGCTAAAACACAAGAACCAACTACCCATTCAGTAGTTGAAACACAAAAACTAGCTACTCATTTAGTGGTTGAAACATAAGAACCAACCATAGTTGCCACACAAGAACCAGCTACACCTGAAACATAAGAACCAGCTGCTGATATTGATACTGAGATACAGGAATCAGAGGTCCAGGGTGATGCAACATTACTTTCCTTACATCAAGAAGTTGAAACACAAGAAGCAGCTTCCAATCCTGTAGCTGCTCCACAAGAACCAGCTAGTGCGGTTGTGACTGCTACACAAGAACCAGTCACTCCTCAACCAGAACCAACAATGGCCTCTATCTTAGAAGAAAATGAGTTCCTAAAATCTGAACTGGAAGCATACAAGAAAGAGCTAGCCGCAGCAAAGGAAGCCTATGAGAAGGAACTTAATTTGTACACCCTAGCTTGCACAGCGACCATGTCAGAAGGAACTACAACAGAGAATCTGTGTAGAGAATATGTGTGATGTCAATGTGGGGACATCTACTATCAAGCGGGCTACAAAGTAATTCAAATCCCAATGCCAGGAGTTTCCCTTGATCCTTCAACTTTTGCAGTCAAAGAAGAAGAACCTGTTGTTACACAAGAACCAGCTATAACTGTCACACAAGAACTAGCTACAGCTGAAACACAAGAACCAGCAGGACCTTCCAAAATTGAGACTGAACCCTGTCCTGCAACAAATGTCAAATCTAAAACCCCTGCTTTTGTTAATAAATATGTACAAACAGTGCCTATTGAGGAATTTTCCCCTCCCAGCCAGATCAATACCCACACCCTTGTGGAACAGGCCACTCAGACCCTACCTTAGCCTACTACTTGCAACGCTGAAACACAAAATCAGCCATGGGATGAGCAGGCAATAATAGAAAAATGGAAAAAAGAGTCTAATGTTACACAGGCCAAAAGCCTATAGGAACACAAACAAATATGGATAAATCATACCTACTCAAATTGGGAAGCTTTGGAGAAAACACGTCAGGAAGCTCGTGCCCTTAAGAAACAAAACAAAGAGTTAAAACGAAGATTGCTCCTGATATTTGACTTGGCACAAAAGCTATTGGCTACAAGGAAACCATCCTGCAATTACTCCTTGTTCCTCATGGAACGACTTACATGGTTTCAGATCAAATAAATCACAGAAGGCAGACCCCATGCAGTGCTACATCCAATAGATTTTGTCAAAACCTTTGCAGAAGCCTCTGCTATGGATCAGCACCTCCTCTGTGAGGCATATTTTCATAATGAGGCCATCCCTGAGAACATGCAGCTTAACCTTAATCCTCTTGTCGGTGACATCCATATTCGGGCATTCACCTCCTTTCTCCACAATCAGATTATATGACAGGATGACTTCCTGGCTACCAAGCACAATGAGGATAACTGCCTTCTCTGGATAAGGCCAGAACCACAAAATGCAGCCACCTTTGTTACAGAATATTATCAGTTTTTAAAGAAACCAAGGATGAATGAACACGTTCAACAACTACAATCAACAGTGCTTCAGGATTGTCAACACTTCATCAGATCCACAGAGATTGTTTCCCTACAGGCAAACAACTTGTTTTGGCAGCAATCTACTGAGAAAAGACAAGAACACAATCCTTTTAGCCCTACTAATCTCGAGATAGCAATCTCCAGGGTACCTAACTACATCAAGTGTGTTCAGCAATGTACTGAAAGCTGGATAGGGTACCGGTTTTATTATCCTATCCTATGGTTTCCAGCAGAGAGATATCAAATCCATTATAAGTTGCCTAAGAAGACAGAAACAACAGCTTGGCAAAGGTTACAACGCGTCCAATGGTTCATAGCTCCAACAGACAACACCTCCCACAACTACTGCTTGAGTAACTTGCATGCTCAGAGTCGATATTCAGATTCTGATTCAGAGTGAAGTTTCCTAAGGACATGCAACATTTTAAGTTGGGGGGGATGTTAGGACCATACAATGTACCTTTTTGCCCACACTTTTTTCCACCATTACACTCTTGTTTTACTCACATTTAAACTCATATTATCACTTTACCCTCTCTTTCCAAAGGTATACAACGTCTCTTCTCTTTACTATATGTTTAATCTGTTTTGCATATAATTTTACATTACTCTCGTACTTAACCTTTGATCAGAAATGTATAAGTGCTGAAACAGTTCAAACTACAGATTAACATTGAGGCCTGTTGCTGAAACAGTTAAAGCATGCAAATCCTATGGCTGAAATAGCAACTCATAGAGAAGAAGTTGTTACACAGTTCGTGGTCAACGATGCTGAAACACAGAAGAAGCTGTTACACAGTCCGTGGTCAACGATGTTGAAACACAGAAGAAGATGTTACACAGTCCATGGCCAACGACGCTGAAACATAGAAGAAGTTGTTACAAAGTCCATGGTCAATGATGCTGAAACACAGAAGAAGCTGTTACGCAGTCCGTGGTCAATGATGCTGAAACACAGAAGAAGCTGTTACACAGTCCGTGGCCAACGATGTTGAAACATAGTAGAAGTTGTTACACGGTCCATGGTCAACGATGCTGAAACAGTCAAAACGCAAATCCCGTGGCTGAAACAGCCCACGATTTGCGATGCTGAAACAACATACAACAGCAGTAACAAGAAACAAATAAATAATTTATTACTCCATCCGCAACAACAACACCTCACTCAACACTTGTAATAGCATTCTGTTGCGGGAGACTAGGATATCCTATTCCAATTTAGAAAGTCGATCTGAGTAAGGATAGGACTCAAATGTACACCTGTAATTAGTTGATTAAATTGTATTGAAGGGATCCTCCTCTTTAAATAAGAGTAAATCACCATTCGAGAGGATCTTTGGTTTTTGTAATAAGAAGGGTTTACAGAGAAGGATGTACTTCATTTCAGATTGTAATATGATACATTGACAGATGAATAAAAGATTGTTCTGAGCATTTCTCTCTAGCCTTTTTGTTTTAGGGGAATCTTGTGAGAAAGGAGGGCCCACCTTCTTCACAAGATTCACCCGTTATTTTTGTAGTGTGTTAGTGTGATCTTTGTTTATGCCTTGATTAAATTATGTTTTGTTGAAACACTACTTTATTGAATTCTATTTTGCCGAAACACTACTTTACTGAACTCTGTCTTGCTGAAAACTCTGCTTTACTGAATGTTACATTGTTTTCATGTGATTCATGATTGGGTAACTGTTAATCATTTTAGTTAGCAATCTTGTTTGATGAATTTATGAAAGCTTGGTAATCAGAAACAGGTGTTGAAGTTTCCTGCTTAGGAAATAGGGTCCTGTTCTCTATTAAAGATAGTTAGCCTTCAGTGCATTAATGAGTTTATGAAAGTGTGATAATCAGAAACAGGTGTTGAAGTTTCCTACTTAGGAAATCGGGTCATGTTCTCTGTTAGAGATAGTTAGCCTTAAGTGCATTAATGAGTTCATGAAAGTGTGCTAATCAGAAACATGTGTTGAAGTTTCCTACTTGGGAAATAGGGTCCTGTTCTCTGTTAAGAGATAGATAGCCTTCAGTGTGTATGTCAATTATTTCAGTTAAGCAATGAGTTCATGAAGTGTGATGATCGGAAACAGGTGCTGAAGATTCCTGCTTTGGGAATAGGGTCCTGTTCTCTGGTTACAGAATAGTTGGTATTTCCTGTTGCAGTATCTTGTTGTTATTTTAATGTAATCCAGGATTCTTCAATTAATCATTTCTTTAAAATTTGAGCTCTGCAATAGGTAGATTGTTTTCCTGTAATTCAAGTTAGAACTTCAGTTTGTTCAAGGCAAGTGTGATTAATATAGTTTTTACTACAACTCTAGGTTGCTTTTGAGATTGAGAATATATAGTGTGTGGTTACCTTTGAAATAAACAGACTTCCCTGGGTTGACAATTTATGTAGCACTTGATTGTTTAGATTAAATAAGCAATTATAGTGACCAACAGTCAAACTAGGGGGAGCTTGTAAATTATGTAAAACAAATATCAGGTCTGCGTACCATGGAGAGTTGAGAAATACCTCTCTCACGCTTGGAGTCATCTACTCAACCTGTTCATCTACTGCATCTAAGAAATTAATGTCAAGAGCATGGAAATTTGATTCGGCCATTACTTTGCTAGACCTTGACCTTTAATCAGTTTAGTAGGCTTAATCTCTATGTCATACTCTAGAATGATAACAATCCATTTTCCTCTTCGGCCGTCCGGATTGTCCTGGGTTAAAATGCCTTTTACTACCACATTCAGAACATATGCAATGGTGTGGGAATGGAGAATGTATACTCTAAAATATTTTATGGATTTCACCAAGGAAAAAGCTTGTTTCTCCATTATTTTATAATTCAAAGAAACATCTCTTAAAGATTTACTGAAAAAGGCTATGGGTTGTTCATACCCTTCGTTATTTTTATGTAGTAATACTGTTGCAATGGTATGCTCAGAGGTGAAAGAAAAAAGATAAAAATCTTTGGTGAAGTCAGGACTGATCAAGACTGGAGCCTGCGTGAGTGCGCATTTGACTTGTTCAAAAGACTTCCTGGACTCGATGTCCCATTTTATTTTTGTGTCCTTTTTTAACATGTTTGTGATGTTCCTGAGAAGCTCAGCCAGGTTGGGTATGAATCTTCGCAGAACGTTTATTTTTCCGATAAAAGACTATAACTCTTTGATATTTCTTGGGTGTTCTAATTTCTGAATGGTCTTGATTCTGCTGGGGTCAATTTTAATTCCGTCCTTACAGATTATCTGCCCTAGTAGTTTACCTTCCTCTAATCCAAAAAGGATCTTCTTAGGATTCAAAGAAATCCAAAATTTCCTGCATTTCTCAAAAACTCATCTGAGATTTCGTAAGTGCTCATCATCAGATTGGGAAAACACAGTTACATCGTCCATATAGATGACAATAAATTTTCCTAGTTCTTCCACAAAAGTGATGTCCATCTCTCTCTAGAAAGTGGCCCCAACGTTCATCAACCCGAAAGGCATTTTCACATACATGAAAGTACCCCATGGTGTTGTGAAAGCAGTTTTCTCTTGGTCATCTGGGTGAACGAGGACCCGATTATAACTTGAGAACCCATCCAGTAAAGAGATTCGACTAGATCCAACTACTCTTTGTAATATGTGGTCCATTTTTGGCAATGGGTAATTGTCCTTCAGAGAGACCTTATTCAGATTTTGGAAATCGATTCAAAGACTGATTTCTCCAGATTTCTTTCGGGTTGGGACCAAATTTGAAACCCATTTGGAAAATCGTAACGGGACTATAATTTTAGCATCGTACATTTTTTTTATTTCTTTTTCTATCAAGGGAAGTAGCTTGGGATTGATTCTCCTAAGTTTCTGTTTGAAAGGTTTTTGATCTTCTTTTATTGGAATCCTATGTTGTATGATGCTGGTGTCATAAGCTTTCAAGTCCTCATAGCCCCAGGCAAATACGTCTGAATATTCCTTGAAAAGCTCAATGTATTTGAGTTTCTGCTCAGGGGGTAATGACTTGGAAAGTTTCACCATCTTGGGTTTCTCTTCTGTCCCTATATTACAATCTTCTACTTCTTGACCACTGGCTTCAATTTTCGGTTTTTTAGCTACATCATTAAAATCAAACAGGTCTTCTAAAGGAACTAAACCCCTAGGTAAAACATACTTTTTAAATGAAAAACATCATCTTCTATCTCATCCTCGCCTAAATCTCCTAAATCTATTTTATTTACACTATCATTTCCAAAATCAGGTCTTTTTACATTTTCATCTTCATTTTCTAAGTCTATGTTTGTACACTTGAAATCATTTTTACATTGTAGGAAATCTTCAATTTGATCATCATTACAAAATACTTGCCTGTTAGCGACATTTCTTGTAAGGGGGTTAGAATGCAAAAGAATGGGTTAAAAACCCACTTGTCCTAAGTTCGAAACGCAAGCGCGCCTGTGGTAAATGACAAGCAGATCTGGATGGCAGGCATCCAAGCACCCAGATCAACGGCGTACGGGCGATTCCGGACCCCCCCCCCCCCCCCCCCCTTTCTCCCTTTAAGGGGGGGGGGGGGGGGGTTCGGAATCTAGGGCGCATCTCTTTGACGGTTATGATCAAAGCGCCTGGATCAACGACACGCGAGGCAATTTCGGACCCCCCCCTGCTTTTCTACCTTTAAGCGGAGGGGGGGGGTCCGGAATCAGGCATATATCTTTCCGACGGCCAAGATCAGCGTGCCCGGATCAACGGTGCTTGGACAGTCCCATCCTCCTCAGCTGCTTCGTTTTTATCAATGTGGGCCCCCTTCCTACTGTGTCACCTTTCATATCATCCACTCAACATCTTCCATGTGTCTCGCTCAATTCCACGTCAGCCTTCCATTAATAACAGGCCCATTATATCTCATCTTCCGCTCCCTCTGCCTATCGCTTTCTGTCGTGTGTCTTCCCCCGTCACCACCCCCATCATATGCCCCATCCTTCGCACTGGCCTCCACGCCTATTCATCAAGCAGTTCAGTTAATCCAAGTGGCAGCGCGAGGGGTCGTCCACGTCCCAAAGGTGTCGAGTTAGCCGAGCCATCCCTAATCCCAATGCAGTAGTTATTAAGGTAGTTGGTGGTGGTTAGACATCGCCTCCGCCATAATGGGAAGGTCCGACAACGAATTAAAGGCACGTCGATTCACCCATGAAACTGTCAGGAGTGGGATTACGTCTTCCATAGTTGCACGATCATTCAGAGATGGCAGCCGCAGATTGTCAGAATCCATGCAGACGCAATGTGTTTAATGAAGCGTCTCAATTTTTTTGTTGTTGTTGTTTTGAGTATATGAAGGCATTTTCGCCATTTTTGTATCTATCGATGGTTGAGCAGAGCTCCCGGTTGTAAAACTCTAATGAAGCACTAATACTTTGGTTATGTATGAACTTTTGAGACTTCTTTCCTTATGAATGCTAGTTTCTTTTACATCTTTGTTATACTGTGTTAGAACGGCTCAGAATTGGAGGATCCAGTCGAGCTGCAACTGTTATAGGATGATGTTGTAATGGATCACTGTAATAGTTGCATTATTTATAATCAGTTCTTATGAATTTCTTGGCGCTGAACGACTTGGAATTGGAGGGTCCAGTCAAGTCCCCTCTCAGTTTCTTGAGACCCTGAACCAAGCTAATATTGCATTCAGAGTCTTTCTTCTGCAAACTGCCGAAAGCCTGTTTCCCAAAGCTGTTTGTTCACCTTTATTACTAAGTCTTCCACCTGTTCACCTTTTAATCAACCCACTGGCTGAAGTTAGGTCAAGAACTCCTTTGTTACTTACGTATCAGACCCATTCCCCGAGTTAGAGTGA
Source organism: Picea glauca (assembly GCA_000966675.3). Classification (NCBI taxonomy): domain Eukaryota; kingdom Viridiplantae; phylum Streptophyta; class Pinopsida; order Pinales; family Pinaceae; genus Picea; species Picea glauca. Next base: position 515,183 of record JZKD02S0263737.1, read on the forward strand.
TGTTTCCTCGAGCTTCCCTCCATTTGATCATATATTAAACAAATCGTGACATTAAACTGATGGGTGTCGGGATCTGCTCCTGCAAGCAATCCAGGAGTGACTTTCGATGCTAACATTTCTGGCGCCGTTGCTGGGGACGAAGTTGAATATTTTCCCCGGGATTGAACGACAACGATCAACTGATTCTGAAGGTGCATCAAATATCATAATTATCAAGATTGCTACTATGCACCTGGCGAGTCCATTGTGACGACTCCACTGGGGAGAACCTACTTTTTTTAGCCGTGGCTTCGAGAGGCAGACACACGAGGTCTAATCCACAGCTGTCGTTAGCACCATCTGAAGCAAACCCAGAGAAGGTTATCAGAAAGGGTAAATCCTCGGGAGACAGTGCTTCTACGGATAAAACAGGTATTTTTGATGATTTGCATGTTTCAGTAGAAACCCCTCCCCCCTCGTTTCATCCTGTTACATTACCTCCCATCGTGGTTTCCCGCAGTCTAAATTTTGGGAGTGTTCCTGATGGTTTTTCTCCTTCTGGCCTGGGATTAGTAGGATAAGTCCTTGTCACTCCTTTCTCACCAGAGGTGGTACCCTGTTTCAAACCTAGTACCTCTGAATTTTCTCCTTCTCAGGGTTTCACCACACCTCCTCCTGTTGTTACTGTTGCTGGAGGAAGAGAACTTTCTGCACCTCTGAGTATAATAGCCCATTCTCTGAATTCACTGCATTCCCCCTTCCACTCTGTAAGCTTGAATCATGTCTCTCCGTTTCAAATCTCACCACCCTCTAGTCCTCCCACACCCGTTGTTCCTATGGCTGGTGCTAATCCCCCTCAAAATAGAATGGACGCCATAGTCGCTGCTAGATATGATCCTTTAATCCTACCCCATCCTATGAATCCTCTCCCTGCTGGAGATTACTTGAAATACATGCCCAAGTTCACTAGGGAAGGAGACATAATTGTTGAAGAGAACTTGGCTGCTTTCTATAGTTATGCAGACAACTTAAACATTGAAAATGAAGATGTATGGATGAGAGTCTTTGTCCAGAGCCTGGATGGCGAGGTGAGGAAATGGTTCAGGGGACTAGCCCCCAGATCTATTGCTGGAATCGAAGCACTGGATAGTGTTTTCCTGAGGCAGTGGGGAGATAGGAAGGACTTCATGTATTACATGACAGAGTTTGGGTCTCTGAAGAAAATGGAAGGAGAGTATGTCTCTGACTTCTCCAAAAGATTCAATAAGATGTATAATAAGATTCTTGCAGAGATAAAGCCCTTAGAAGCCTCTGCCCAAATTTCCTATGCTGGTGCATTCGACCCTGATTTCTGTCTTTTATTGAGAGAAAGAAGAGCCACCTCCTTAGCTCAAATGCAAGATGTGGCCATAGATGTGGAATCCAACATATTAGAAGTCGACAGATTAAGGAACAAGGCTGACGCAGACAGAAGAAAGGGAAATTCCGAAGCCTCAACTTCTGGCCCATTGTTGCCTCACACTCAAGTGGATGAACTGACCCAGATGATGAATTTTCTTTCTGAAGAGATGGAGAGACTGAAGGTGGAAAGGAGGCAAGCGTATAAGGGCCCTCAGAGCGTCGAAAACAAAGGATGTTTCAGGAGGCCAAATGATATCGCTCCCCCGATTATGCACAGAGATAGGGGAAAGGACCGAGAAGACCAAAGAATTCAGGCCCCCTTACAGAACAATTTTGTGGCCGAAGATGAAGAAGGGGAAACAAACGAGCTTGAGCCAAAGATCCATTGCTTCAGAGAGACTCCCCCTTTTCCTCACCTGACTCAATCAACATATGAGGAGTCTCTCATGAACAGTCAGCTAAATGAATTGAGCAAGGGAGACAAGGCTAGCAGCGGTCGAGGCAGGTACAACCTGAGGTCTGATAAAAAGACAGCAGCGCCTGATATTCCTGAGCAGTCCACTAGAACAGAGAAACCTGCTAATCAAGTAGCAGATGCTCATAGAGGTAAGAAGGCCCAACCCCCCTCTCCTATTATTCAGAATCAGGTTCCTGAAATAAGAGAAATTCCAAAGCCTACGTCCTTTTAATTTCGAGCATGAAATTCAAAAGATTAGAATCCCTGTGCCCCTCACCGAGCTAATTAAACATGGAGAATTTAAAAAATGATTCTTTGAGCTTCTATAGTCTGAAGCCTCATGGCTTCCCATAGAATTCATAAACCTCCAATATGAAAATCCAGCAGTCGTCTTAGGTCCCATGGTAGAAGATAGAGATGATTCATCCCCTCCCTTCTACACATCCCTGAACATACATGATAAAGTGCTGCACAACTTCTTGATGGATTCAGGGGCTTATCACAACCTCATGCCCAAAAATGTCATGGAAGAGTTAGGACTAGAAGTCACCTAAGCCTATCATGACCTCTATTCTTTTGACTCCAGGAGAGTCCAGTGTCTTGGAGTTATTAAAGACCTGGTTGTGACCTTGTTTCAACTGCCCATGAAAAGTCTGGTCATGGATGTTGTAGTGGCCGATGTTCCCCCCAAGTTTGGTATGTTGTTGTCAAGATATTGGATAAAGAGACTAGGGATAACCTTGCATATGGACCTCACGTATGATACCATCCCAGTGTTCGAAGGAGAGCATAGAAGACTATACAGGGAAGCCCAACTGGCCTACATAATCAACGATGAAGCCAACCCGACAAATCATCCCATCTTTGCCTTGAACACTGATTTAGGCTCCAGTTTACTGCAGCTCACCCACGCCCTCGAGCCTCCTCTGAAACTCAGAAAGCAACCCACTGTTTCCCTTGAATTTCCTCCCTCCATCACCCCAATCTGGAAGATTTTTTTTTATGGAGCCTATTCCCGAGAAGGCGCTGGAGCTGGGGTGGTTTTTGTGTCACCTGTTCAAGAGACCATCTCCCTGTCATAGAAGCTGGAATTTGAAACCACCAACAATGTGGCAGAATATGAAGCTCTTATTCTAGGATTAAGAGCCGCAAGGGAAATGGGAATTAAAGAGGTAGCAATGTTTTGAGATGCCGAGTTGGTAGTCCAGCAGATCAGAAGTGCTTATCAGGCCAAGAATCCTCGACTCAGGAATTATAGAAATGAGGTATGGGACCTAATTGACAGTTTCTTCTCAGCATTTAACATTTCTTTTATCCCAAGAGAGGAGAACACAGTGGCAGATTCCTTGGCTACATCAGCAAGCATTTTCAAGGTACCCTTTCCGCCCAAACTAAGGTATGATGTAGAAGTAAAATACAGGCCCTCCATACCTGACAACGTCAAACATTGGAAGGTGTTTGAGGATGACCTCGAGGTCAAAAGGTTCTTGGCGACTATTGGAGAATTCTCAGAAATGCATATTGACCAAGATTCCGGCTCTAAGGAAAGGTTTGATGGGGGTGAGTTGCTAAGTAAAATAGCAAAGCATGACATTATTCAGTTGCCTAGCAATCACATTCCAAGGGGACTAGTCCCATTAGAGATATTGTTTGATGGGAATGATGTGGCAATGAAGGGGAGAGTTTCAAGTGAGGATGCTAACACAGCTTAGTGCAACATTGGCATGCCAGATGAGCCCAAGTTTGTCAAGCTGTCAAGGAATTTGACCAAGGAGTAGAGGGTTGAATATACCAAGTTGCTGAGAGAGTTTGCTGATGTGTTTGCATGGACCTATGGAGACCTCAAGATGTATGACACATCATTCATTGAGCACAAGATCCCACTGAAAGAAGAGGCTAAGCCATTCAAGCAAAAGCTGAGACAAATAAATCCCATGCTACTACCTGTCATGGAGAAAGAAGTAAAGAAGCTGTCAGATGCCCAAATCATTGTCCCCTTGAGATATTCCGATTGGGTGGCCAATTTGGTCCTGGTAAGAAAGAATAGTGGGGAAATTAGACTCTGTGTTGATTTCAGGAACCTGAACAGAAGCTCAAGGAAGGAAAATTATCCCCTACCCAACATGGAAAACATATTGCAGAGGGTAACAGGAGCTTCCAGGATATCCATGATTGATGGTTTTTCTGGTTACAATCAGATATCAGTCATGCCGGAGGACAGGGAAAAGACAACCTTCACCACTCCTTGGGGCACATTTATGTATACCAAAATGACTTTCATGTTGATGAATGCAGGAGCAACATTTCAGCGGGCCATGGACATAGCCTTCATCAGGGAGAAGGACCAGTTCATGGTAATTTATCTAGATGACATCACGGTCTTCTCGAGGACAGATAAGGAGCACTGTTGCCACCCGAGAAATGTTTTTTCGAAGTGTCGAAGGTTTGTCCTTTCCCTAAACCCCAAAAATTCTTTGTTTTCTATGATGGAAGGGAAGCTGTTAGGTCATATAGTATCAGCAGAGGGGGTAAGAATTGATCATAGCAAGGTAGAAGAAATTCAGACCCTGTCACTTCCCATATCTAAGAAGGAAGTTCAGGCCTTCCTGGGGAAGATTAATTTTCTGAGGAGATTTGTCTCAAATTTTGCTGAATTAGTGAAACACATTACATCCATGCTCAGGAAGGGAAATGAAGTGAAATGGACTGCTGAATCTAGGGAATCCTTTGTCCAAATAAAGAGGGTGTTGACTGAGGCACCTGTGCTAATCAGTCCTGATTATTCTAAAGATTTCCTGATTTTTTCTTTTGCTTCTTATGATACAGCAACAGCAATCTTGTTGCAGAAAAATGATCAAGGACGAGAGAAGCCTATTGCCTTCTACAGCAAGGCATTGAGAGATGCAGAACTCTGGTATGAGATAATGGAGAAGCAGGCCTATGCCTTGGTGAAAGCCCTCAAAGCTTTCAGAGTGTATGTCTTGCACTCAAAAATCACTACATACGTTCCTTCAGCCTCTGTGAAGGACATTCTTATACAGCCAGACATAGATGGGAGGATAGGTAAATGGATCGCCAAGATCCTAGAGTTTGATCTGGATTTTAAGCCCACCAAGTTGATAAAGGGGCAAGGTTTGGCCAGGTTGTTGGATGAATCCAATTGAAAAACTTTGGGGATTAACTTCATCAATGATCAAGCTCAGTCATCCAGCAAGGATTCTCAGACCACCTTATCACTAGCAGCATGTCCCTGGTACAAGGATATCTTGTACTTTCTGCAAGAATTGAGGCCTCCTGATGGAATGGAAAAAGGAGAGGTGAGAGATTTAAAGCTCAAGGCGGTCATGTATTGCCTCATTGACTGAACCTTGTACTGGAAACACCTTTTAGGGGTGTTTTTAAGGTGCCTGGACCCATAAGAATCCCAACAGGTTACATTTGATCTCCACAGTGGCCTTTGTGGGGGTCATCATTTCTGGAAGACCACAACACATAAGATCCTTCGGGCTGGGTATTACTGGCCCACTTTTTTCCCTGATATCTGCAGAGAAATCAGAGCTTGCATCAAATGCCAGAGGTTCTCAGGAAAGCAGCAGCTCAAATCTCTGTCATTAAATCCTGTAGTGGTTTTAGCACCCTTTCAGCAGTGGGGATTGGACTTCATTGGAGAAATTCATCCTCCCTTAGGTGGCCAGCACAGATGGATCCTAACTGCGACGGATTATTTCACCAAATGGATAGAAGCGGTCCCCACCAGGAGCACTTCCCACAAAGTAATTATCAGCGTCCTGGAGGATATCATAGCCAGATTTGTCTGCCCTAGCAAAATTGTCACTGACAACACCACCCCTTTCAGGTCTGAGCCTCTGATCAAGTTCTGTGAACAGTTCGAGATTTCACTGATTCACTCTACTCCCTATTATTCTCAAGGGAATGGACTGGCAGAGTCTTCCAATAAAATCTTGATCAAGCTCATTAAGAAATTATTGGAAGACAATCCAAGGGCATGGGATTCAAAGATTAAATTTTCTCTATGGGCTGATCGGGTGACAACGAAAAGGTCCCTCGGCATCTCACCTTTCCAACTTGTTTATGGAACGGAGGCCGTTTTCCCAACTCAGCTCGCTTTATCTGTGGAAAAGTTCCTCCAGGACATTGAAGGAGAGACTGACCATATGGTCAGAAGGATTCATCATATGGTAGAAATACAGCAGATCAGAGAACAAGTCATGAACAGGGCCCATGATCATCAACAGAATATCAAACAGACCTTCGACAGGAGGAGCAGAAAGGGAGAATTCAAGCAGGGTGACCTGGTGCTCAAATGGGATGCACCCAGGTAGGACAACGGAAAGCACAATAGGTTTGATTCCCTCTATTTTGGGACTTTCAAGATCCTTGAAGTATTCTAGAACAACGCATACAGGTTGCAGGATCTAGAAGGCGAAGAAGTTTTTAGTGGCCCAGTAAATGGGCATTTCTTGAAAAGATATTTTTTGTGAGCTGCAGTCGGCTCTTTTGTTTCTTGTAAATATTGTTTTTGTTTTCATCTTAATAAATGACTCCATAGTCCAACAGAAAGGCACTGAATCTGCAAAAGTGTTCTTAGAGCATCATAGGGACGACTCTATCCCCCATGGAGCCTAATGTTAGCGACATTTCTTGTAAGGGGGTTAGAATGCAAAAGAATGGGTTAAAAACCCACTTATCCTAAGTTCAGAACGCAAGTGTGTCTGTGGTAAATGACAAGCGAATCTGGACGGCAGGCATCCAAGCGCCCGGATCAACGACATACGGGTGATTCCGGACCCCCCCCCCGCCTTTCTACCTTTAAGCGGAGGGGGGGGGTCTGGAATCTAGGGTGCATCTCTTTGACGGTTGTGATCAAAGCGCCCGGATCAACGACAAACGAGAAGATTCCGGACCCCCACCGCTTTTCTACCTTTAAGCGGAGGGGGGGGGGGTCCGGAATCAGGCATATATATTTCCGATAGCCAAGATCAGCGCGCCCAGATCAATGACACTTGGACAGTCCCATCCTCCTCGGCTGCTCCATTTTTATCAGCGTGGGCCCCCTTCCTACCATGTCACCTTTCATATCATCCACTCATCATCTGCCATGTGTCTCGCTCAATTCCACGTCAGCCTCCCATTAATAACAAGCCCATTATATCCGATCTTCCGCTCCCTCTGCCTATCGCTTTCTGTTGTGTGTCTTCCCCCGTCACCACCCCCATCATATGCCCCATCCTTCGCGCTGGCCTCCACGCCTATTCATCAAGTAGTTCGGTTAATCCAGGTGGCACTGCGAGGGGCCGTCCACGTCCCAAAGGTGTCGAGTTAGCCGGACCATCCCTAATCCCAATGCAGCAGTTATTAAGGTAGTTGGTGGTGGTTAGACATCGCCTCCGCCATAATGGGAAGGTCCGGCAATGAATTAAAGGCACGTCGATTCTCCCATGAAACTGTCAGGAGTGGGATTACGTCTGCCATAGTTGCACGATCATTCAGAGATGGTAGTTGTAGATTGTCAGAAGCCATGCAGATGCAATGTGTTTAATGCAGCGTCTCGATTTTGTTGTTGTTGTTGTTTTGAGGATATGAAGGTGTTTTCACCATTTTTGTATCTATCGATGGTTGAGTAGAGATCTCGGTTGTAAAACTCTAATGAAGCACTGATACTCTGGTTATGTATGAACTTTTGAGACTTCTTTCCTTATGAATGCCAGTTTATTTTACATCTTTGTTATACTGTGTTAGAACGGCTCGGAATTGGAGGATCCAGTCGAGCTGCAACTGTTATAGGATGATGTTGTAATGGATCACTGTAATAGTTGCATTGTTTCTAATTGGTTCTTGTGAATTTCTCGGTGATGAACGACTTGGAATTGGAGGGTCCAGTCAAGTCCCCTCTCAGTTTCTTGAGACCCTGAACCAAGATGATCTTGCATTCAGAGTCTTTCTTCTGCAAACTGCCGAAAGCCTGTTGCCCAAAGCTGTTTGTTCACCTTTCTTACTAAGTCTTTCACGTGTTCACCTTTTAATCAACCCACTGGCTGAAGTTAGGTCAATACCTCCTTTGTTACTTACATATCAGACCCAGTCCCTGAGTTAGAGTGATGTTTCCTCGAGCTTCCCTCCATTTGATCATCTATTAAACAAACCGTGACATTAAACTGATGGGTGTCGGGCTCTGCTCCTGCAAGCAATCCAGGAGTGACTTCCGACGCTAACGCTGCCAGTATCTGATGTTGTCTGGGATGGTTGGTCTGCATTTCAACTCCACTGTGTGTGGGAAAGTGGAACACAAAGGTATCTTTCATGTGGCTGCTGACGTAGCTAATCCATATGCTAAAATATTCTATCCCCTAGGCATCACCTACAAATCAACTTCAATGAAACATTTAAGGGCATCCAAAAAAACATTCCTATAAGATCTAAGACGGGGATGGTTTGCTGCATACTCACCTTTAATTTGCTTGATTATTAACTCAGAATCACCTCTTACCATAATTTGTTTGGCACCAACTTTCTTTAGAAGTTTCAGACCGACCATCAAGGCTTCATACTCGGCAATATTGTTAGTGCATTGAAAATTTAATTGGTAGGAATGGTTTTCTGAATACTTGGATCTATGATTGTGCAACCAAACTCCTGCTCCAGCTCCTTCTTTTCTTACGACCCCATCAAAGTCCATGCTCCATAAATCCACTGGCAATTCTTCAGTTATCACATTTTTCTTTCTTTCTTCCTCGGTGATTTCTTGGCCTTCATCTGGACCAAATGTATCTTCTTCCAGCTGAGTGATTTGTTCTCCCGTATCACCATCATTATATAGGATAAAGGAATCTAGGTCAGAATGTGTAGAGTACAGAGGATAGTTATGCAGTTTTTCCTGGTTGCTAACCATGTTTTTCATCAGTGTTTCTTTGTATAGTCTTCTTTGTTGCCCAAAAAATGGGACAGTGGCATACGACATATCCAATTGCAAAGTACCTTTAAACTTGGCCCCCCAAGATTGGGACAACAACATACCATATTTCGGGGGAATGTCTGCAACCACAACATCCATGACCATGCTTTTTGTGGGAATCTGAACCAGGGTGATACAAAGATCCTTGATCAAACCGATACATCTAACTTTACTGGAGTCAAAAGAGTGTAAGTCCTTGTCACATCTGGTAACCTCAAGTCCCAGTTTTTCCATCACTACTTTAGGCATCAGATTATGGGAAGCACCCAAATCTAACATAGCATTATGCAGAATCAGGTCATGTATATTAAGGCTGATGTAAAAAGGAGTGATAGCACCATTGTCGGTCTGACCATCCACTTCAGGTCTGAACATGAGTTCAAGTTGATCATCTGCAAGTTTTACAGTATCTGAATGATTCATTGATCCAATGGTTAAGGCCTTCGTGCCTATATCAGGTTCAATGCTCAGTGCTTTGATAACCTGCGATCGGTAAGCATCTTTGCTCATCAACTCAGAAAGGGGAATGGGAATTTTTACTTTGGCTAATTCCCTTTCGAGGCTGAAAGGTGTAGGTGCTCTACTTTGTCTCAGCAATTCCGATTTTTCCACCACACTCTTCTTGCCAAAAGTATTTGGTGGGTTAGTTGATGAAACCTCAGTTTGCGATGATCTTTTCAGAATAGTAAGGTTTCCTTTTGCCGGAACTTCAGCATTACCTTTTTCAAGGATCCTCTCGATGGAAGGCTCGGGGGCTTTATTGGTTTCGGTGGTCTTCTTTGTTTCGGTTACCTTTTTTGGGGAACTTACATCTATCTTTTTACTTCGCAAACTGTACTACCGGTGCACCTCCATAATGGCATTTTCAAATGCCTGTTGTTTGGTATCTTCAAATTCTTCGCTCACCTTGGTCTAAGAAAGAAGAAAAAGTTATTGTTCCTCCTGGGTGAGGAAAATTGCTTCGTTATCATGAATGCCCATGAGGTTTATGTGTGTATCCTCTGGTTCTTCAATTACCTTATTTCCTTCATTGGCATAGTTTTCTTGTAGGGGTGGTCTGATCTGTTGATCAGGACCTCTCTATTCTCTTTGATCCCTAGGATCTCTCTACCTGATTTGAGGAGGGTTTCTTCTGAAGTTAGTATTCCGAATTTGAGGGGCTGGTGGGTTTTCTCTAGGAGGGTTTCTTTTAGATACAATAAGTCTCTCCATCATTCTTTCCATTTCTCTGGCTAAGGAATCCAATTTGGAATCAAAAGTTGATGTGGAACGTTCCTCTTTGATTGTGAATCTCCTTTCTGTCCTCTGTCGTGACCTTTTTTCCAACAGATTGGCCTCCACACTTATTGCACTTTTCTACATGTCCTCCAGGGTGGTGGAGTTTCTTTCCCTTAATTGATACGACATATCGGTGTCAAAACCATAAGGGAATTTTATCAATTCCAAACCTTGCAGAGGCTTAACATCGACTGGAATTGCATTATACAGGTTATTGAAATGGGTGCAGTAATCTTGTACTGTCTCACCTTGATTTCTTCTGATGTTTTCATATTCTGACAAGATTTGGAGAGGTTTTTTCTTTACCTCCCATCTGTCTAGAAAACTTCTCTGAAATGCGGCAAGGTCAAGCATTGAGGTAGCACGTAAACCTTTATACCATTTCTTAACGTCACCCGTCAAACTTTGCGCAAACAATCTCATTTGAACGTCAGCCTCATCTACTTCCTAGAGGTCAAAATAATCATTCATTTTATCAACGTGTTGTTGGGCACTCAAGGGTCCTGTTCCATCAAATTATTGAAGTCTCATTTTATAGTCTTGGGACATAGCATGAAGGGGTGCGACCAACACCAAGGGAGCATATCTGGCTTCCATGATAGGCAGAGGAGGTGGGATGACAACCTGCATGATAGGTGGGATAGTGACAGAAGACGAGGATGAGGAGGAGCTAGCTGGCATAGAGTGAGTGGTTTGAGGTTTAGCAGTCAAAGATAGAACTTTAGGGGTCTGGGGTTGCAAGACGGTTGGGTCTAGGATGGTTTTAGCCACAAAGCTATCCGATTTTGTTCTGAACAGGCTTTGCTCGAAAAGGATGTCAAAGTCAAGATCCTGAAGGGAAACAAGCTCTTCTGGAAGAGAAGGGAACCTCTTAAGGGGATTATGACTTACTGAACCTTCTGCAATAGTCTTTTTTCCGAGTAATTGTTCTAGATTATCAATTGCTATTGCAGGTTCTAGGTCTGGGTGAGATCGAGTATAAGCTCTTTTGGGAGCCGGATTTCTTTTTTATTTTTATATATATACTTTTTAGTTTTATGAATCCAAAAATTATACGTGCAAGTTTTTAACAACCTTTGAACATTATTTATTTCTCAGATTTTTGAATTTTTTGAAACAAACTTTTCTTCCAGGGAAAGAAAATGTGAGGTTAAAATTTTTTCAATTTGTTCCCCAGTATGGTCCCCACTATGTTAACGCTCTGTAAATTTCCTAGAGGTTGTCAAAAAAGAAGAAATCTACGAGAGGTAACTTTATCCAACCACTTCGAAGATGGGATCTAGCCCTACCAGCTTCAGAGAGGGATCTCTTTGTATGATTTAGATATGTTTCAAATTTAAAATATTAGGCTAGGTAAATAAAATATGTTCGTTTTGTTTGTTGTAGTTTTCGTTGGGTTGGTTAAGAGAGCTTTACACATCCAATGGGCTATGGGGTCTGTATCATGAAATGAAATCTAACCAGAAAACAAAGAAACCTTTCACAGGGAGAGATAATGAAATCGTTGGATTCTTTTAGCAACATAAATGAGGAATAGCAGAAAAGGCGAGAATGTCAATTACAACAAGGAAGCAGTTAAGAATTTCTTTATCGTAAAATCAAAAGATACAACACTAAAATTTTTAAAGTCAAAAACAGGGTATACAAAGATAAATCCTACAATGCTCGTTACTTTCAAAGATTAGATTTAGAAAACGGTGTGATAAATAAGAGAGAATAACATTTAACTTAGAAAGGAAAACATCACCAATGAGTACATGCAAGAATCCTATGAAAATGCCTCTTTGTATTAATGGAAGATCTCTTGAAAATATTACAGTCTGGTATCTCTCAGGGCGTAAATATCCATCGTCAATACTTCGAAAAGTGAAGTATTTATAACCCAAAATTACAAACGATCCTGTCATTAAAGACCAGGATGTGGTAAATCTATTTTTAGCTTAACTAACTTAATAAATTAAAAAAATCTAGGAAACTGTTTGATGATGTGTCGAAACTTCATGTTGTTTTCTGGGTGAACCCTTGGTGAGGCCTCTTCACGACCTCGTCTGACTGGATAGCTGACTGGGCTGAGACAGTTCATCGACATCGACTAGTTAATCAGGTTGCAATGCTCTTCCCATCGAAGATGACTGGGAATGCTGGCTTTGAGTAACCTTTGGTAGACTTCATCCATCTCTGTGTACTTGGAAAAAGTAGGCTTGATGATAAAGATGTCTTGGATCTCATGTTGTATGCTGATGTCCAACTGTAGCGTGTCTAGGAATTCCTTGCCAGTGATACTGCCTTGAATTCCTAAAAATTTCGAACTATCCTTAGCCACATCGGCTAGTCTCTTTTTGTAATCGGGGAGCGTCATCATATTTTCATTTATCACCTTCAAAACAGGAAGACCTTTCTTCTATAGAGCCTCGATCTTGTTGAAAAACCTTTGTACCCCTAGGTCCATAGCCTAAACCTTTTCTTCGAGCTGTAGCATCAGTCCTCTCTTGGTCAAGACTCTCTTGACCTCAAGGATGGTCTCCATTCTATCCTCAATTCTCAGCTCTTCCAGCTCCTCTTTGGTTTTAGAATTCAGGAATTTGATGATTTCATTAGCCTCTGTGGGCATCTCTCCCAATTCTTATCTAATCTTCTCGATGGGTTGTCTACTTCTCTGTACCAATTCATTTTTCTCAAACATAATCTATATCATTGGCCATATTTCATTCATAGACTTGGTGATGTTTTTCCAGACACATTCTTTGACTTCGAACAGTGTTTTGCCTACCACTGTTTGCTTCCGGAGTTGTTGTAACTCTTGTTTGAGTTGGTCTGACACTTGTTTTTCCTTGGAGTAGCTGGTTTGGTAAGAAGATTTGAGTTCCTAGAGATTCTCAATCTCCTTTTTGAGCCTGTTAATCTCTGTTTCTTGCAAATTCATATCTTCCATAGACTTAGCTAGTTCAACAGTCTTTTCTAGAGACGTCAGTGGGTTTGCCGATGGAATTTTTGCTTGTGACGTTGTGCTCACTCCTGAGAGTGGGACTGCACTCAATGGAATGACTTCCATGGGTTTTGACTATTCTTTGACTTTCACTAGCTTCTCCATTTCAGCTTCTATTTCCTTCAATCATGCATTCTGCTCCATGATCAACTTAAGCATCTCATCTTTTTCTCCTTCTGTCTTCGCTATTTCCTTTGCGTGTGAGTCTACTATTGGTGGAATCTTCAATTGTTTCCTCAATGATGTTATGTCAACATTTTTCTTCTTGATCATCTCCTCGACTGATTTCACATTCGAGGGATCATACCCGATCTTGAGGACCAGTTCCTCCAACGTATTAATCATGTTATCCTTGGCAAAGGATGATATTTTCTCCAACTTCAACTACGTCTAGACGTTATTCAGAGACACTTGTAATGTGGAGACAGTAGTGGAAGCATGTGCCAACGTGGAGAAAACTATTTCTCCATTTTTCCTATGTAGATCCATTTGATCAGCTGGATGCACGTCCTTAGTCTGGAATTCAAAAGTTGTTATTTTTTAATCAGTGATTACCATTGGGTCTGGCACCTGTGCTTGGAGAAATGCCATGTGCATTCTACCCTTCTCAGTGTCGAATGCCAATAGCAGTCTGTGTTGTGCATTCAACGTCTGCTTCCAGAACTGGGTGTATGTGCTGTTGGTTAGAGTCTGATTCTTTTTCTTGATCAAATCATATTTCTCAAAGATAGTCAGCTTCGGTCCAATCTTGCCTGGCTGGTTGATTGGTGGAGTATCTATATGCTTCTTTGGAAATACTGAGGTTATGATCTGCTTGCTGCTTGTACTGAGGAGTGACCGATCAATCTCCATCATTATAGTGGATGGAATTTCCTTTTCTCCAGTTGGGTTAGGAGCTGGACTGGCCTTTGGCCTCTTGGTATGTAGTCGAAATTCTTCAGATGATACTTCAGTAACAGGAGGTGATAGATCCTGCCTAGGCCTTTTCTTCTTTGGAGCCTGTGGTGTGGTCATTTGTGATACAGTGACCGAGAGGTCCTCGTCTCAGAAATTATCCCACACAGATCATAGTGCCATGTGAAACTAACAAAGAATTTCATTTCCCTTAGCAGTCTGTCTGCGTCCTCCCTGGCACTTCGAATGTTGTAGATGAAAGACCCAATCTAACCTTTGACTCTGATCTATTGCTTCTTCTTCAAAGACACAAAATGTATATCATTCGAGTTTATCATCTTCCTTATGTATTCCAGGGAAAAAATTGTGACAGGTAAGTACTTAGATAGTTTATATGGGGCCAACTTGCACCCATAGACTCTGATCTCAGTGTGATTTTGGTACAGGTACCAATCACCAGTCTTTTTACGGTCTGAGAGATGTAGGATCCTATGAACTTTGTCATTAATTCTGGGTTCGGGTCTGATGCTAAGCATACTCACCACTGCGTGGTAGAACTGCTCGATGAGCTTCTTGAAATTGAATTCCATGGAGTTATGTCTGAGCAGAGAGGTCCATGTTGTTACTGCCTGGGGTCTACCATCTTCGTCCATCTTCTGCATAGAAAAAGAAAATTTTCCCGCTTGGAAGAAAACAAATAGGTATGCCAGTATTCAAGAATACCGGAACATGCCTTATGTGGTGAAATTTATGAATTGCTCGTGAAGGTTGCTCGCCAGGAACATGCTGAAGTAAAACTGTGTAGTGGGTTTCTCATCAGTGGAGAAAATAGACAGAAATCCAAAAATGGGTTCATCTACCCATTGATCTGAAAAATAACCAAGCAAGGCACATAGTGACGTGATGACCTGGTTCCTTTTAATGAGAATAGGGAGGAAGGATAAGGGGGGTTTGTAGTGGGGAGATGAGTGGATTGTGGAAGAAAAAGCTAAAAAATCTGAGCTCTTTGAAGAAACGACGGCTTCTGGTATAGCTCTATGATGATTTCGAGGTTAAAAGGTGAGGCAGAGTCGGCTCGGGATATTTGCATCATTTGGTCGATGGTTTCTGGCATGATGAGGAAAATAATTTCCCTAGACGAGGATAGGATGGCTCTTTTCTCGGGGATATAGTGGGCTTGGCACTTGAGGGAAAATTATGGGAAGTGGTGAATCTGGGGGAAAAGATACAAGGGTAGGTTGGACTCCCAGAGTCTAATTTCATCACTCTGGTCCATGAAGACTTCTTTAAGCCATGACTGTAGGTCTGCGAATTCGAAATCACATTTTGTGTCTACGATTAAGTAGTCTTTGTCGGCCAGAGGAATCTTTTCGAGGTCGATAGGAGGCAGGAGAAACGGATTCTCCTCACCTTCTGTTCTCTTTGACTTTGGCGCCATTACTGTAACAATACCTGTAAATAAAACAAAAGTTAGTGGGGACGATTGTAGATGTGGGTGACTGAATGTAACGGAGAGGAAAACGGGGCAAGTTCTCTGGTGCGATGAGTGGGTAAATGGTGAAGGAATGAAGGGTGAGGGTAGTTTTGAGTAAACAGGTATCCATTGGGTGCGAGAGACAAATCAGCTAGTTAACAGATAAGTTAGCCAGTAATAAATGGCCAATGGGTCATTTAGAATGTGAGATGGTAATTGACAACGACTGAAGAATATGGATGAGTGACGTGGTGGTTATCGATTGGGGGAAAAAACCATGGTGAAGGGACTTGCCATGGGTGAACGAGGGAGAAAGAATGATGGAGTTACGGGATGTGACTCTTACGGAAAAGGTGGATAATGACATCACGAGGTGACGAGGTATGTCAGATAGTAATAGGCGGTGGGATTCAAGACCAATGGATTCATGCCACGTATAGATAAGGGGCCCGCCAGAGTAAAATTCCATTCCAGACCCCCTAACCCCATCGTTAAAGGTAGATCAGTCAGGGGGGTCTAAAAAATACCTTGAGTCATTGATCTGCGTGCTTTCCTTTTGACCGCAGGTCTGTGCACGATCTTTAACACACATTC
>JZKD02S0263737.1:598067-612645 GCA_000966675.3 Picea glauca
CTGCATCAATTTGATCTTATAAAAGAGAACTTTGAATCCAATATTAAAAGATAAAATGCAAACCAAAGGCCTTTTTCCGTAACTGAGTTATATTTTAAATAAATGATGTGTGAAATATGAGAAAAACATTAAGCTGTCTATAAAGCAAGGCTCCTATCAAGGGAGAATCTCACCTTGTAAACAGAAGAAGAAAATAGGATAAGAAGGAATCTGACGAAGCATAAAATATGACAATCTAAAAGGTTCATAGGTCTTGTACCTTCTAATAGCCAATACAGAGGAAAAACTATAAACGATATAGATGGCTAAAAATTGATCACCACAGTAGATGTTTTACTAAATTGCAATGAAACATTCATCAGACATATATAAGCGAAATGAAATTGAATATGAAATCACAGAGAAAACAAACTCATAACACAGTCTTGACGGAATCAGGAGTCTCTGGATTACTTTGTATTAATTCTCAAAAGGAGATAGTCTCTATTACAATCAACCAAAAAGGTCCATCCTTTTTTTTCTTTGTTCAAAGTGTATATTTATACAAATTTCTATATGTTGGAATCTCAATCGTTTAAGAGGTTTTCAATTACAGCAAAGGAGATTAAACGTTTCAATTCTTTGTCTCTGTCTTTATTTGGTACCAGAAACCTGCCTCTTCACATGCTCTGTGCAAATGACGCACTTCTCCACCAGCTGGGATATCAACTTAGAAGGTTTTGCTTGATTATTGGCCTCAAAAGTGTAACAATCCTTCACCAATTTTGGCAACTTTCCTTCCACCTGTTGGTCTTTGGCGTTGATAGAACATAATTGTACACTCGGTTTAATTATCCATTTATATATTTGGACTATGTTCGTCTGGGTTATTTGTGATATTTCAAACAACTCTCTTTCTTCATTTTCCTTGATATTGAGCAAATGCTTGGCCGTATTGATCTAGCCCAGTACCCTAGTGCTACTTTCACCATCGGGACCCAACCAATTCCCATCTAGAGAACCGAAGGTTTCTTCACAAGATTTCATTACCTCTTTAGCTTGTTGTCTGCCTTCGGATATGTTACACTCCCATTCTTTCAACAAGATGTTACCTCGGGTCTGTTTTGAGATTGAAAACCTGGAACTACTGTATGTTTCCCTTTTCGTCATGGCTATAATAGCCTCCTAGAAAGAAACCCGAGCCGCCCCAGCTTCTTTTTCTCTAAGAGTGAGGTTTTCCATTACTCGATCAATGAGTTGGCAGTTGTTTTGAATCGTTTCCACCTTAGCAAGTAGACCTTGCTGAGTTGCCGACACTCTTTTTCTGATTTCTATAGCTTGGGATTGAAATATCCTGATATCGATTACCTGGCTTTCGGTGAGGTCTAATTTGGCTTGTAGTTGCTCTATCAATTCTCCTTTCTAGCCAATCTATATCTGACTTGTCTGATCCATCAGTTGTGTCTGTTCGAGATCGGCTTTGAGTCGCTCGATTTCCTTTTGATCGGCTACTCTAGCTTGTTCTATACCTGTATTCACCTGATCTTTGGCAGCGGCCTCTACTGTAGCTAGTTTAGCCTCTAATGTTTTGATCAAATGATTTTTTCGCTTCAGCTGATCCTTTAGGGTCCTGACTGAATATTGGTTGGTTGTAGTGAAATCCCCCAATGTTCCTGCTATTTGAGTTGCAAATTCTTCTTTTTTCATAGCTCTCCCATAAGTTAAATTTTTAAATTTCTTGGATATTGTACCTGCCTCTTGGTAAAGTTCTTGTTTCATGACAGCCTTTCTCTTCTTATCAAAGAAGAATTCATTCGGAGGTAGCTCTTCCATTGTTATGGGCGTTAATTCTTCGCCAAAAATCCAACCTGCGTCTGGGACCCCCTTTGTGGACTGCAGGGGGGTAACAGAAACGATGGGATTGCCGATCTGCTTAGATGATTTCCCTAGAGTAACAACCGAGGTTGGCTCTCTCGGAGGGTTGGAAGTCTCGGCTTCCTATTTTGGGCCCCCAGTTTTCTCTTTCCTGTCCTGGTGTTCTTCTTGGTCGGGTGCTGAATATTTGGAGCCCTCGGCTTCTGTTTAATGTGTCTCTATGGTCATTGGGTTCTCACCCTACAATACTGAGGGAAGGAATCTCCATCAGTTTTCTTGGAATTTGAAAACATCATCCCTCTCTTCAGGCGACAGGGCTTGTATCCGACCCAAAACTTTGGCATAAGATCTCGCACCTCGGAAAATATCATCATGAGGCGAATTCTCATGTTCAAATCTTTTAAGGCCACAAATAGCCATGTGATTACTCACGACCCTGTGTGGGTCGTGTTTCTTGAATTTGATGTTGACCAATTTAATATCTTCCAAGGCTGCTACCTCGGCCTTTGCATGCCCGAAATTTAATAAAGAATAGGTATTCAAATGAATGGGGAAAGGTGGCCATACCTTCTTCAAAAATCCTTTAAGCTCTTTGCTTATGCCACCAATCATAGTTTGCCTAGTGATCTCACAACAAGCCAGCTTATCGGGTATAAATAATGGTAGATCATGCGGTGGAACAGAGGCACCGAAAACCTTGAAATATGAAAATTTTTCCTCCACGTACCAATCGTCCACACTACTCAAATTGGCCACGATGCTATCTGAGATCCTGGGCAGTGGATTACTGAAGATGGTGATGTGCATCAGTACCATTACCCGATTGAAAATTTCGTATATGAAATCTGAGGCCTTATCCTCCCAGAGATTTGAATGGTAGACATGGATAGGCTCAGCATCAGATGGAGCCCAACTCTAGCTCATTAAGGGAAAAGGAATCATGAAACACACGGCGTCCATGATGTATGCGGACATAAAAAATGAAGCGGCCTTCCCACTCACCCTCTGCATGTGATATTCTGTAATCCGACTGGTTAGACTATCTGACAACAATTTGGCCCAGTCGAAGGAACAACCTTTCGCGACTGTATGCATTAGAGGCACCCACTGGAGGAAAGAATGTGTGGTGTCCTCCCTCCCATACAATCTACAGGTCATCATTTCTATGTATTTGAACTGCAGTTCCAAGGAAGATATGGAATAAACTTCGTTACTATCTGCCCTGAACTTCGTGGGGTGTGAGACCCAATCCTTGATCAAATCAGATAAGCTTTTGTCGTATTGTTCACATTCCTTCTATTTAAAATCCTCCAAAAATTAGGCATTGTAAGTGAAGTTCGACGTCGATGACAACTTGTACATCGCATGTAAGTGTTCTGGTCTAAAGGTCCCAATAGTGAACTTCTGCTCACTGATGATGGTTCTGGTCAGGATATCTACATGATCTAGCACCCATTGGATCATATCATAGTAAGGAAGAAGACGTGGCCTGGCCGCTACTTTATGCATCTCTACTTGGATGACGATCTTGTATTTGGTGGCAAATTCATCCTTCTGATTATCACTGGAATCATCTAAATAGTTCACCAATTTGAATTGCAGAACCTCGGAGATGTATGACCAGGTTCTAACAGAATCAACACTTCATGGTGAAGTATCAGAAACATGATATGAGCCTTGTACTAAAATCTCAACACTTTCCTTGGACGCTTTTCATAGGGCCATGGCAGAGGATTGTGACTTAGATCTCCTGTGATAAAAATGTGTATACATACAAAAATTAGTTCGTTGAGAAAAGATTCTCTGTGCAAAATAGAAATGAGCTTTATGACATGAAAGAAAGAGATCTATATCTTCGACCATTTAAAACCTCGACGTCCTTATGAACAAAATGGTCAAATAATTTTTTAGAGACAGATTTAGCAATAAAAACCACACCATTACTTGTCGTTTCGCCTCATTTCCAATTAATGCCATAAATTTCGACGGTTCATGACACAAGTTGCCGCAAGGAACATTTAAATTTACCTCGTAGACTGTGCAAATTATTATTTATATTAAACACTGATTAAGCTGGCTTTAATTTATTTAATTAGGTTTTCTTCAACTTTAATCAACCTTTCGGCATTCACCGTATCAGAAGTTTTCACTCTAACCTTTCGATCCCCTAAAACCCGAGATCACAATGATGCGATTTAGTTAAGCGAAAACGTAATCTGGATTAAGCGTTTGATTAATCATGTTTAGTTAATATCGCGATTTTGCGACTCGGGAATTCAAAGGTGTAGTTCCCAGGAGGAGCGTATGCCGATTTGCAAAATTCTGATAGAGTTTAACTATGGTTAAAAACATATTCATCCCTGACACTAACCCAGGTAACTTATGTGAATGTCTCGCGATTTCGCCTATCGGAGTTGTGATGGTAAGGTTTTTGAAGAGAGTGAATGTCAATACGGGAAACCTTGATAGCACTTGAATAGGGTTTAATAAACCTTACTCTCGGCTTTAACCTGAGGTAAGCCTTTTAAAAAAATTTCGCAACTTTGCGCATCAAGGCTTGTAAACATTGCAACTCGTAACTCCCGAAACGCGATATCCCGAGGTATAGAAAAGTGAAAAAGTTCTCTAAATGGTTAAAAAGGTAATGGCTTAAGAGTATAATGGCCATCGCCACTCTGTATATCAAGACTACTGAGATTTTTAGTGGGTAAGGTCATGAAGTAAAAGACAACTTAAAGTCCAACCTTTGATTTAAAAATTACATTTAAACTAGTTGAAAAAAGGTGGCTCTAACAACCGTCATAAAAGAGAAATAAATAGAATTAAATATCATCTCGGTAGATTCGAGAAGAGTCAGGAGGAGTTCGACGAAATACGAAAATTGAATTGGAAAAAATCGATACATTATTACAAAAAGAAGACATAATTGACACGTTAATAAACACATCGGAGGAGAAATGGAATAGTTATTTAAGAATGAGGGGTAACAATGATCTAGGTGGATATCGGTGGCCACCCACCTATTCCAACTGGCTCAAAACAATATTTTGGCAATTTACTATCTTTAGTAGTTTTTTGGTTCCTAAAAGTTCGAGGCCATTTTGAGGGCCTAAATGATGTTTTTTCGTGATCAAGCACCTCAATAATTGCAAAAGGGCTTTAAATGAGCCCCCAAAATGAATCTCTTTGTCGATACCTTTCCCATGATCTATCGTGCACCCCAAATGGAGATCATCTGCCAAATTTACTCCCCCGGGATGTTGATACACCAAACTACCCAAAATGGGGTCCACAAAACTGTTGGCTTTTCATCTTCCAGGGTTGGTTTTTTGGACTTTACTTTTGTTAAAAATTCCTTTGGAGCCTCATTGTAAGACTCATCTTCTTGTGAATGAGTGTAGCCATCACATCTCTTCTCAGAGATAATCTTCCACCATTCTAGCGAGTTCATTCACTCTGTATTTTAGAGTGTGTACATTTCACTCAGTAATAGTAATTGTGTATTATTGTATATATGTTCCTCTTGTTATATACATTTGATATATATTTGTTATATTATTAGATATATTGCAATATCTCAGTATATTTATTTATCATATCTCTGCTCTCATTTCGTGCCGAAAATAATCTGGATCAGTGGTATTAGAGAAAGTTTTTCTTAATCATTTTTCAGTGCATGTCCCCGACAAGGTCCGAGTATAGAAAGTTGGGTCTTGAGATTGTCTCTCTTGAGAAAAATCGCTCTCGCACGCCCAAGAAACCCTCCATGGTGGAAGAAAATAAAACTGGCGGAGAAAGAGATTTTATTAATCCGTTGCTTGAGCAAGCTCTCACGCAATAGAGGGATGAAATGATGGAGAATTTTCCCCACATCCTTCAATGCCTACCGATAGAAGTAGGCGTGTATTCATCAAGTGACCACTTTGGAGGAACCTCTCCTTTCAAGGTACAAATTAATTTTGATATTCTAGTATTTGAACGTCAGATAGATGGCCCTAGAAAAATGGTTGAATCTACTAGAAGGCTATTTCTATATTCACAATTTATTCAACAGGGAAAAGATCACCTTTGCACTCCTTAAGGCTCTCCCCCATGTCAAACATTGGTGGGAAACTTAGTGGGAGAAAATTTCCACAGAGGAGTATGGAATATATGGGGCCGAGCCCACTTGGGATTTTTTTGTGGATGCGGTCAGGGAACAATATTACCCTGTTGGAAATTATGGAGACCAGTACATGAGATGAACCACACTGCGTCAAGAGAGGAGCCAAGCAGTGTCAGAGTTCACCAATACCTTCCATACCTTGCACACCAAGCTGGGTATCAAATATTATGAGTGACATTTGGTTTTGAAATACTGTGGGCTCTACACAGGTACATCCAAACTGAAATAGAGTTTTTGGACAACTCATCGTTGGGAGCTTCTTATCGATATGTTGTCAAGATCGAGAAAAAGTTTAAGCACCAGAAAAAATGGAAGTTTGATTCTGCAAATCCATAACAACCAAAATATGATAAAGACATCATTAATAAACAGCCTCCTGAAAACCAATCCAAGCCACAGGAAAAGAAGGGTTATGGGAAGACGAAGAAGGAAACTAGGAAGTGGTGTAATTTCCACAAAATCCCCTAGCACAACACTGATGAATGTCACTAAAAACAGTGATTGTTGGCTGAGATCAAAGAAAAGGATCTGAACTCTGATTCATAAAATCTTGGCATAAGACATATCATCGATGCAAACACCAATGCTACTGTCATGACTGCAACAATTCAACCAGAAGAACCAATAGATATTGAAGAGGGGGAGCGCCTCTTCCATTCACAGATGTGGGTGAAGGGGACCCGGTTTCATTTCATTGTTGACAACAGAAGCCATAATAACCTCATATCAGGAGAGTTCATCAAACAGTTGAGATTTTCCACAACACCACACCCGTAGCCATACAACATCCGATGGCTTCACCAGGGATGAGATCTTTGTGTCAGCCAATAATGACGATTTTCATATGACATCCAACTCTTCAAGGATGAGGTATTATGTAATGTTTCCCTTTTAGATGTTTGTGATTTTCTCTTGGGATAACCATATATGTGGAAGCGCCATGCTATCTATGTGTCTCGACCTCGTAGTGCCATTGTTACTCCGGAGGGTCATCTCTACAAGATACCAAAGGTAGTTCTGACTATTGTCCCACCTAAACAGTGTCACAAGGTAGTATCTCATACTAAAAAATTCAACTTATTCATGATCTGTTCAATTGTTGAACAAAAGGACACTGCAACCATTGCAACTTATTATATCTCCTCTCTCATTTCATGCTGAAAATAATCTGGATCAAACGACAAGGATGATTAATGAACACATTGCGCAAAATGATAAATTAATGGAACAAATGGATTCATTATTCGTAGAACCCTTAGACCTTCAAATACCATCAAAAAGTTCTGGACCGTAAAATTTAGAGGATCAGGGACACCAGGAAATACCAGAGATAATTTTTTCAAGAAATACACACAAATTTCAGGATAGAGATTACCATAAGTTTAAAAATGAGTTATCGAAATATGACGGAAAGGACCATAAAGGAGTTGTTTTCTGAATCAACAAAATGGACGATATTTTTGAATCAAACCCTCTATTGGGTGAACGAGAAAAAATAATGACAACATCCAATAGTTTAGAATGAGAAGATTATGAATGGTACCTATGGTGGTCCAAGAAATGTGATGCTCATTCCTTCCATTGGAAAAACTTCATAGCTGCCCTACTAAAAAGGTTCCATGACGAAGAGGAAAATGACCTATATAACAAGTTCATGCATATTAAACATTAAGGGAAAGTAAACAATTATACACATGAATGGGAGCTTCTGGAAACAAGGCAGTGCAGATTCACTGATGAACAATTACTAAAATGTATATCTGTGGATTAAAGGATTACATCTGTAGCAAAATTAAACTATGGAATCCTAAAACTATTGAAGATGTTAGACACGCAGCAAGGCTAATTGAACAAAAATACAAGTTCAATAATCCATCATTCGTAGGTCCAGAAGTGTCAAACAAATATTCAAATGAAAAAACAAATAAGTATTCTATAGACAAGTATAACTCATATAAGAAATGGGTGAACAAATGTAGATATTATGATCCAGATTATTTTAAGATTGACACGAAGACAAGAATATAATCGATATATAACAAGGAAATACACAGAGATAATGCAGAGAAAACAAAAATATAGTGAAAACCAACTTCTATTAATGAACAAGAGAGAAAAACACTGTAGAACACAAACTGGCATAATGGAGCAACCTGTCTCTGAAAAGAAACAGATGTTGGTTATGTTTCATTCGTAGTAAGATTTACATCACACTCCATTGCATGCCTAACCTCCTTCACCTCAATTATATATGAGAGAGTGAGAGGAAAACAATTCTCATGATGCATGTGGGGTAAATTGGACCAAGTTTATAAAATGACATAGGCATGTAAAACACTAGGACTTCTCGGGTGGTCAACCATCCCAGTACCACTCTAGCATGAGAGTGCTTAATTGCGGAGTTCTAAGGGGATCCAATGCATTAAATATATGTTGTAGGCATGTACATAAGACCACTAGGAAATCATTACATGATTTCTATAATTAACAAATGAAGATGACATTGCATTCCATTCCCCATCAAAAGGGTTAATATCATGGTTTATCAAAACCACGGGCTCAAAATGGTGATTCAGTGGAAAAGGTGGATGGCCACTGAGATCCATCTGGATCATTCCTCCCCCATTAGGAAGCAATGGTCCCCATTGCATCAAGTTCCCATGGGAGATGGGGAGACTTCTGCTAAATTTGAAGCTTTATGTGTCGCTTGCCTTGTTGAAGAAGTTGTCCTGCTTAGCTTGTTGAAGGCTATCAGGAACCTGTTGTTGGAGGGGTTGGATCTGTTCAACCAATCTAGATACATGATCTACCTGAGTGTGGGAGGACTCTGTTGTTGAATATGTAACATGAAGAGTATGAAGGTTTCTATTATAACCTTTCTTGATTGGGCAGTGTGGAGGCACTCCCGTAGGTGTAGCAAGAACATCTTGGGACTCTTCTACAATCTTGTTGATTTGCTTCTGCTAGATAGAACGGTCTTGGGCTAAGACTACAATGGTTACAGTGTCCTTATGTTCACCTTCTGATCAGATTGTGAAGAGGATAAACTTTGCAGCATGATAGATTACTTTGTGGCATTGTTTTGGTGGGAAAATAGTTAGAACTACCTCTGGTATCCTGTATAGCTGACCCCTCAAAGTAACAATCACACTACGAGGTCGAGACTCATAAATAGCATGATGCCTCCACATATATGGCTGGCCTAATAGAACATCATAGACTTCCAGTGGGGCAACATCACCCAATACCTCATTATTGAATGTCTTGATGCCATAGGACAAGCGACACTGTTTGTTGACACAAAGATCTTGACCTTGGAAAAACCACTGAATGTTGTATGGTTGCGGGTGTGGTGTTGTTGGAAAATCCAACTTCTTGACAATCTCTGCTGAGATGATGTTCTTTTGGCTTCCACTATCAACAATATAATGCAGTGGGGTCCCCTTCACCCACATCTGTGAATGGAAGATTCACTCCCCCTCTTCCGGTTGGATTGTTGCAATTGTGATAGTAGCAGTGGGTTCTACATCAATGATCTGTCTCCTTTTATTATTTTCTAAATCAGGGTCCAAGTCAGGGTTCAGATCTTTGTCTTTGAACTCAGCCACCAATGACTGTATTGAGTGACATTCATCAGTGTTGTGCCAAGCACTATTGTGGAACTCACACCACTTTCTAGTGTATTTCTTAGACTTCTCGTTGACTTTCTTTGCCTGCATATGGGACTAGCTCTCTTAAGGTTGGCTTTCCTTAGTTTGTCCATGCTTCTCCCACTTACTTTGTTTCTTGAATTTCTGCTCAATTTTGATTGCATATCGATAAGCATCTCCCACTGAGGATATGTCCAAAAAATCCATCTTTGTTTGGATGTACCTGTGTAGACCACTGCGATACTTCAAAACGAGGTGTCGCTCGGAGTATTTGATACCTAGCTTTGAGCACAAGGTATGAAAGATTTTGGTGTACTATGGCACTGTCTGTTGGTGAAAGACTCTCTAAACATGAAAAACCCCTGAGTTTTCTTTCTTTGGACTCATAAAACAAACATTGAAAGGCCCATATGGGACCTGAGTTTTCTTTAAGTGTTTTTCAGACTCTCTAAACATGAAAAACCCATGAGTTTTCTTTCTTTGGACTCGTTAAATAAACATCGAAAGGCCTAAATGGGACCGAACCACTCCTTCTTAGGGTTCGTTAAACATACTTCGAGGGATTCATCCGAAGGATGAGCTTACATCAACAAGCATATGTTATCCTCCTCAAGCTTGAGTAAAAATAAAGAGGTACTCACTAGAAATGGTGGGGGAAAAATTTGGAAAGAATTGTGTCTAAACCTGTATTCTGTGGAAGAGTCATTTTTGAACATGACACCCTTTCACTCGCCTTATGTCTAGGTTGGAAAATTCGCTCGTCTCTTGGTCATACTCCTTTATAAGATTACAAATTGGTCTGTGATCCCTATTGTTGAGTCATTATTTTCGGAGACAGTTGTCGTGTCGTCAATATGTTCAAAAAGATGTCCAACCTGGAAATTCTTCTATTGCGTCGGCCATTTCTATAGTCTTTAAGCCTTCTATTGTGTCGGCCATCCCTGAGTCAGTCCTGAATCACTTGTTACTCTGATCTACATCAAATCTTGTTACTTGTTTCATGTCATTGATGTGGGATACATTAAGGCCCTCCTATGATGAGTCTTTTCCTATCGACTTCAACTCATTATCTAGGAATCATACTTAGAAACTAATTGGTACCTTGGAACTTGCATGCCTTAATAGAAGTGTTGGCATACTTTTGTTTTGTTTTAAAGATTGCGTAAAAATGAAAAAAACTATGCTTGGACCTGGTTTCATTTTTACACAAGCTTGAACCAGAGGGAACTATGCTTGAGGTAAGTGGTTTCATTTTCATAGAAGCTTGAACCATATAAAACTATGCTTGCGACTTCCCAATGCATAACACATGGATGGTTGGTATTTATCCCCCAGCTTAAGAAACTAGCGGCTTAACTTCAGCATGAAGTCCAGAAGCTGAGGAAAATACCCCCCAAGCTTCATTTCATCCAACTGCAAAGGAGAATGAAATGAATCTTCAAATACTAGATGAAGGACTTGACTCAAAGAGAGAGGGGGAAAACTATTTCCTTTTTTAACGAGCTTGACACAAAAACAAGAACTATGCTCGTAACCTCTGTTTCATTTTTTAACGAGGTTGCTACAGAGACGCAAAAAACTATCCTCATAAGTGGTTTCATTTTTTAACGAGCTTGAAATCAAAAAAACATGCTCAAAGACCTTTGTTTCATTTTTTAACGAGGTTGCCTCAGAGATACAAAAAACTATCCTCGAAACCTCTGTTTCATTTTTTAACGAGGTTGTTATAGAGATGCAAAAACCATCCTCAAAGTCTTCTCGATCATGGATTCCAAGAGGACAATGCTCCAGAAGGAGATCATTTCAAGGGAAAAAACTTGGTCATGGATTCCAAGAGATCTTCATTTGACGGAAGAAACACACTCTAGAAGGACACCATGTCGAGGGTCACGACAGGAGTAAAGAGATCCGGCTCTAACAACCCTATCAAAGAGATCACCATGTCAACTACTGGATCTAAGTCATCAGAAGTTGAAGCCATGGGTGACAATGCCACATAATTGACCTGTAGCAGGGGCGATACTGTCTGCATATAAGAACCATTCAGGGAGGCAATCCAGGAGGGGTCAATGAATGAAAGTTGATCAACAGTCACAACCCGTCCATTGTGAGGGAAATATATCACGAAAAATAATAGACACAATAGCTTTCATGGCATAGACGTAATCTTGTCCAAGGAGTAAAGAAAAATCCAAGGGGTCTTGGACTACCATGACGTCAATAAAGACATTTTTCCCTCCCAAAGTTACAGGAAACTGAGGAAGGGTTCCTAAAGGTTGATTGGATCTTCTATTAAAAGCTAACAGATTCTGTGTAACCGGTGCAAGTGGAGGATAACCCAAAGCTTGCCAAGCAATAGAGGACAAAATACTAACATACGAACCTTCATCTATCAACGTCTGAGGAACATCCCGACCACAAACTTGTACTGTAATCTAGAAAGGAACATGAGAGGGAAGACGAGGTCCAGTTAGCACACCCCAATCAAAACGGATGACCTCATTACTTGGAGGGGGTTCCACGAGAGAAGGAGGAATAACCCCTGGCATGGTAGATTCTGTATCAATGAGAAAAACATGGGCAATATCGGGTTTACTCTCTAGCAGGAGAGTAGGATCGACTGATGGAGAGATCAGATCGACCACTTTGGTTTCGACAGGTGGAAATGGATCGAACACTTGGGTGACACTCTCTAATGGGAGAGTGGGATCGATCGAGGATGGGATCAAATCGACCGATTTAGTTTCACTCTCTGAGGGGAGAGTGGGATTGATCGAGGAAGGTATCGGATCAACCACTTTGTCAATTGGTTCAACTAAGGACGTGACCAGATTGACGACATGATCAACCGGATTGACTGGTGAAGGGACCGGAGTGATCATTCCATCAACTATTGGAGGGTTGAGAGAAAGCTTACGATAAGTAGCTGGAAGTTGAGGTTGTGAAACAGTTATGTCTTCCAGTAAATTAGAGGCTTATTCCATATGAGGGCAAAGGTGAGTTAAATGACTCCCTTTTCATAACATACACGTGAACTTGACTCTACTTTTCTTCTTCCCAACCGTATCATGACTGGTTGACGGGGGGTTGTCAGCATGTTGTTCAGAGGCTAACGATGTGGGTTGGCGAGGATGTGTAGACCATGCTTCTATAACCTTGGATAGACCAGGGCATTCCTTAAGAAGATGGCTACCCTTACAAACCCTGCAAGGGTACTTGGGATTACAGGTTGTTTGCGTGATCTTGACATCATCAACACTTCTAGCATGAATAACAGTAACTGGTTGTTTTCCAACATGTTTGATAGTGGTTGGAAGTTTGGACCCTTGCTTGATTTTCTTCTTCTTCTTATTTCTTTTCTTCTTCTTCTTATTCACCGGGTTACTAGCTTCAAAACTTTCACTCAACGAAGAAGATGAAATGAAAGGCAACCTTGCAAGTGAAGAAGGCGAAGAAGACCTTATTGGTGAATACGGTAAAGGATCAACATGAGGTTGATGCTCTTGGGGGGAAGTGCTTACGAACGAAGCACTTACTGCATTCGGGATTACCTGAGTGGAAAACAACCATACTGGTAATCCAATAGTGAGACCTGGAAAGCTCAAACTAGCGATGTGAGGAGGACCAATGTTTCCATAAGAAGGAAAAACAAAAGGTTTCCCTGGAGCAGAGGTTCCTTTATTGGTCATTTCGAGAACTGACGCCATTAAATAAATATCCAATCTAGAGTCCTCTAGGGAAGACAAACAACACACGCTAAAAATCTAGTAAGCAAGCAAGCAAACAAAACCTTCTCACAATGAACACACTAGTTGGTGATGAAATCCAACGTCATGGGAACAAAGTAAGAAGGGGTTGAGATAGAGCAGGTGGAAAATTTACGTTGACGACCTGCTTAACGGATTTACACCCTGGTGCAAGCTCCCACACATAATCATGGGTATACCCTCCAAGGAGCCCGAGTGAGTTTGGCCAATGTCGATTCCAGGTACCGTGAAGACTAGCCCCTCCACAGTCACCTCGGGTAAAGAACCTAGAGAGATAGGCCACTAAGGTTACCAATCACTACAGTGATGCCTGGGGAAACAGTCGACAGTCCGATCCACACGCAAGGGTAGGGTATCTAGCCTGAAATCAACTTGAAAAGATTCCACTCATCATTATGGGTATACCTCTCAAGCGACCCCCATAATACACGTAATCTCTACACCAAGACCAACAAAGCAGGGTGAGTAACTCTGCTAGTCTCAATGCGACCTCGTGATTGACCCTTGTGTTAGAAGGGCTTCCCAGGACAAAATGTAATAAGTGGATTTAACCACTCCCTAACTCAAGATGCTATGTTTGTTTGCAACTTTGGAAAGTTATCTTTCACACCTATTCCAAAGACCTACAACTAATCTAATGTAGGTTTGCTACCAAAAAAGATAAAAATGTCTAATCAATTTTTTATAAGTGCTTTTTTTTATGGCTGTTGTTACTCGAGGAAAATGGCGTGAACAATATGGTGTTTTGACTGACTCGAAAAATATGCAAAGATATGAAAATGCAATCTTTTAATTTCGATGAAAGCTATGCTACGAGAAGGAGAAAACATTTATCATTTCCATATGCACGATGTCCCAAAATATATTAAACTCATCAATATCAAGATTCACAAGAAATGAGAAAAGGGTATTGAACACCAATGCATGATTCATGGCCCCCCCTGGCCATGAGGGGGAAATTTTTCATAATTTAAGATCAAAAAATGCCAAGAATCATGCAATTTCGCTACTTGAAATGAAAGGATGTCCCCAATCTAATATAAAGCAAGAAATTAAATCTTTTTGTTTCAAAAATTTCACTAAAAGTAATAATGAACTTTCTTAAAACAAAGAAACCCAAACTAAAAGTTCTCTTTTAAAGC
>JZKD02S0263737.1:612695-628646 GCA_000966675.3 Picea glauca
CACTCAAAGCAAGAGACTAATCCTTCAAAACCAAACAAAGAAAAGATGGATAAAATCAACTCAAAGAATGTCAAGAAGACTGTAAACAGATCAATATAGGCTCCAAAAGTTCAATACAGCTATTCAAAGCAAAACTGGGCATAAAAAAATGACAAGACCCAATCCAAAAATTTTTACAAACAAGTTTGTAGGCTGGCAATGTATTACAGTGCAAGAATCAAAGATTCTCACAAGCTGAAAAAAGGTTGACTGCGAGGGGTTCGCACTGGACTTAACACCAGGGTGCGAACCCAGGTGTTTCTCGCAGGCCACTAAAGGGTACAGTGCGAGAATGCCTGTAAACAAGAAAAAAATTGAAAAAGGACTAAATTTGAGTGAACTTTCAGATCTAGAGAGTCTGGATGGATCTCCCATAGACTCAGAGACCATAAAATAAGAAATCAAAGCAAGGGAAACTAGACTAACTAGGAAACAATCTTCTCCCCAGTGGAGTCGCCAATTTTGTTATCAAACTAATCGGTAGGTGCGGACACTAACAGATCTCCCTAGATCCACCTCTCGCCATCGCCATCCTAGCTCCGTTCCAATGCTCATACGATGATGATCCTACAAAAGAACACAACCAAAGTGATAACAATAGCATAAACTCAATATAAACCTATGTATGTGATCAAGGAATCATACAATAAAACACAACAAGATTTATAGGAAAGAATCATATTACTGTATCATATTAAATGTGAAAGAGAGATTACAACCATGGCCTTGATTTCATAAGGTCCCTTAAAACTGTCCTTCATTCCCCACACACTTCTTGCTCCAAGTATTTTGAGACCATGGATCTGATAGCTACTCACAATCTATCTTGACAAAACAAATCTCAAAGTCACTCTAACCAAGCTAATAATTCCAAGCCAACCAAAGCTACAAGCTAACTTTCTCCATGAGAACTCCTCTCCTTTTATAAGTTGAAGAGTATAAGGTGAGGAGGTTAGGATGATCCCACTAAATCATGAAAGCGAGTAAGATCCAAACCATTTGGGTGCCACCTCACCATAGAAGTTTCTCCTTCTAGAAGATTCGAGAAAACGCTTGTTTTTCCCACGTGTAGGCATTCTCGCACCCTGCCTATAGAGAAACCTACGAACATCTCGTACCCTAGCTATGGTGCAACCTACGAGAATCAGGCATTCTTTCACCCTGCCTATATAGTAACCTGCGAAGTTCCTTTTTTATGGGGTTTTGACAAAGGAGAATGCAACCTCTTTTCTCAGGAAAAGTTCTTCTACCTTCCTTCTTCAGGAACTTAGGCCACTGACCCCTCTGAAGGAAACATATAGGTTTACATCATTAAAATTCATAGGGATGACAAAAATAATGTGTAACAGTAGACCACTGTGATACTTCAAAATGAGGTGTCGCTCGGAGTATTTGATACCTAGCTTTGAACACAAGGTATGAAAGATGTTGGTGTACTATGGCACTGTCTGGTCTCTTTTTTCATGTAGAGTTGTTCATCTCATGTATTGATCATCATATTTTTCGACAGGGTAGAACTCTTCCTTTAGGGCATATACAAAGGCCTCCCAAGTGGTTTCTCTCCCAAATAGTGTAGATTCATCCACGGTGTACCTCTCTCAATAACCTTCCTGTTATCACTGAAATTTCATCTGCAAATGGTTACAAGAATTCAGCATTGTCAAACAGTTATGAAGTCATCCATGGACCTGAATTAACACAAAATCATTCATAAAGGGTCAAAAACTATAGAAATAGTGAAAAAATTGAAGGGCGTTATGAAGACACTGGGCGCGCGTGCACATTCGCAAAACAGAAACTCAAGATTCACGCACATGCGAACGATGTGTGACTGTTGTCGCAAAAAGCCGTGCACCTGAGAAACGACGCATTTATGAGAGTGGTTGGCCTCCCACCCACTTCTGGTTCAGCTTCCAAGTTGATTTGACACTCAAATCTGGTCTGGATTCGATTGGGTGGTTGGTCAAAGACCTAGAAATTCCCTAATTAGCCTCTTTACACACTACAAACTAGTTGAACAATAACCCAAAGGAATGTTATAAAAAGGCCATGGATACACTTCATTTTTCAAGGAATTTCAAAGAAAAATTATACTACCATTATTCTCTTGAGGACTCTTCTATCCTTTCCAAGAGTATACTTGCATCATTGCATTGGGCAATCCATCTCACCCCTTGAGAGGATTAGCAAAGAATTCTTTCACCATTTTCATTTTCTTTTTCAAAGTTGTAAGAAGAGATTATTTGTGGGGGTCCAAGAGTCCTCCCTTGGAGGAAGAAGGGACTCATAGTCCCCTTGCTTCTCGGTGTTTTCTTTCACTAATATCATCCTTATCATTGGTGACATGGGTCTGAGTTTATTTTATCCTTATGTCCCTATGTTTACAAATTTAGTTGTTGTTTTATTTCTTAGTTTAATTCTTAGTTGTTGTTTTATATTTCTTTTTCTAACCCTTCTCCTTGCAGTTGTCCTGCCCAACAAAACCAACTGAGCTTGCAAGCACCTCTATTTTGCTCACTAAGATGACGAAAGAGGTGCAATATATTGGTGACTCCACTGGGGAAAGGTATCAATTTCCTACCCCATTTGGGTTTTTCTATCTCTTCTTTTGGTTTATTTAACTTGTAGGTGCATTAACCGGCCTAAGTCGACCTGCCAATCATC
The DNA here is from genome assembly GCA_000966675.3 of Picea glauca. Classification (NCBI taxonomy): domain Eukaryota; kingdom Viridiplantae; phylum Streptophyta; class Pinopsida; order Pinales; family Pinaceae; genus Picea; species Picea glauca. Next base: position 615,399 of record JZKD02S0263737.1, read on the forward strand.
CAATTCCAAGTTGAATTGGGAGAATTCCACCTGGAATTTTCATTCATGGTCATGTGTCACCTGTGCATGGGTTTTGAGGCCCACAGATGCACATCGTGTGCACATGCACTCAAGACACAGTTTTGTTCTGCGCACGTGCACTCATTAACTCTTTTCTGTCTGTGCACATGTGCTCTGTGCGCCTCTGTCTCCACTGAGACCCGCGCATCTGTGCAAAAATTCACATTGTAAAGTTGTTGAGATGTGGGGAAGGCCATTAGCCTTTTTAAAAATGATTTCAAGCATGTTTTAAAGCTGCACCACACTTAGTCCCTTCATCATATAAAGGGGTTAGACAAAACACATAGGCACTTAAGGGGTTAAAATCAATTTCCTCTTTTGCTTTCATTTTCTCCACATGGATGGCTTGTTTTGACTCAAAATATAAGTTGGAAATCATTTTTAATCACATTTAACTTGCATTGGGACTAGAAATTGGATAACAATCACTTAGTATGCTCTTCTCTCGCGCCTCCAAGAGATCTTTAGAATCAGAGAAAGATTGTGAAATGATTTCATCTCCCTTAAGAAGATTAAAACCTTTAGGAGAGGACAACAACCCTTCTTAGGACTCCTTTTAGTTTATTTTTTCAAACACATCTTAATATTGTAATGGGCCCATACATGCCCACATGCTACAAAGATAGGATAGTGTTGAAATTTACTTTCTTAGATCAAATCACTAGGGAAGTTTAAAGGTTTTGTAACGGGCCCATACATGCCCACATGATCAATCTAGGATAGTTTCAAAGATTTTCTTAGATTACATTACAATAGGGAGTTAAAGGGATAGTAACGGACCCACATGTCCACATGCTAGCTTCCTAGGGAATTTTGAATTACACAAGGTTGTACCAAGGGCACTTACTTAATTAGGTAATCAACACTTGTAAGAACCAAGCGAGGTCCACATGCAGCAAGGTGACACCTAATTCACTAAAAATTGTCACACTTTCACTCATTCACACACAAAAGTCACTTATCACTCACATAGCTTCTTATTGAAACGTGGAGGTCAAAGTAAGTTCCCTCCAAAGGAATTCTGAAACACCTCACCCTTTTCTTGACGAAACTATCCACTCCCATTTGAATTCAACGAGGTTGGTTCACACCCCCAACCTCTCAAAAAAAATACATCTAAAATGTTTTATAAAAAATCACTAAGTTTTCCTCCACAGGAGGTGCCAAAAGAAATTTTTTAGTCTAGGTAGGATTTTGGGGATAGGCATCCAAATAATTCCCCGTTATCCGATTCTCACATTATCAAAACCATAGAAGTTGTCAAATAGGGAACTGAAAATCCTCCAATTCAAGTGTTCCTAACACCATAAGGTAGGGAGATACCCATGAAGGGTTGAAGGCCGAGGTCTGGTTGTTCTGTGCGTCCCCCCTAGAGGCACCCACCTCTTGGACGGGATCCAGCCCATGACCCATTTCTTAGGCCGAAAATCTAAATGTCGCACTTTGACTGAGGTACCTAGTGACCAAATGTTAGGACATCTACCTAGGTGGAAATTGTGGGCTGCAATTGCACCTTGATTGGATTTTGGCGGCTATTCGGAAATATCGCCAACTCTTTCGAGATATGCCCCCTTTACCCCTCATTATAACCAATTATTTCATCCATCACTAGTTTCTCTTCTGGTGACTTCAGACCCCACTGTTGAGTACTATTGGAAGGTCTAGTGGTATTTTGAGAGGCATGACGATACGTCTTCTAGGAAACGAGCATTCATTTTCTTTGATTCCCCACATGGAAAAAACCCACTTATCCACATATATGCTTCTTTTTCAAAACACTTTATGTATGATGCACTTCTGATAACATTTTGATTTGGATATATATATTGTGTAAAGTTCAAAATTTTCAACAAAGGCTCTTGTTTCTTTATTACTCTCACCACCATTTGCACAAATTCACTCAGCTAGTTGGACATCATAGGGGACCCATAGAATCCTCGTTGTTCCCAATGCTTTCTAAACCTCCCTCCTATCTTAGGGGGAGTGTCTGGTCTTGCTGAATCATCGACACCACCTTCACACACTCCTATGAGTGCTACTATCTTAGGATCATCTTTGCTTGGTTACACATTACTTGGGTCCACTTCCCAAGGTCCTCTGCCCACTCGCTCTACTTTACACAGAAGCGGGGGACCAACTTCCTCTCAAGGAGGAAGTACCAACCCATCTAGCCCCCCTCAAGGGTCAGGTTCACAACACACTTACACCATGGTTGGAGCTAATCCTCCACCCCCACTACAGATGCCATATTTGGCCTCTCTCAACATACCAGATCTAAGAAAATTCACCAATGATCCTATATTGCATGACCCCACATGGCCTGCAATGCCCACCAAATTACCTTCAGACATACCCAAGTTTGAAGGAAAGGCAGGAGATGACCCTACCAACCATGTCATGAATTTTCACCTATGGTGCTCCTCCAACACCATTATGGATGATTCCATTAGACTGTGATTATTTCAATGCACACTCATTGTCCCATCGGCCAAATGGTATGTAGATGAAAAATTAGGGTCCCATGCTACTTTTGAATCCTTGGCCAAAGCATTTTTGACCTTCTTCCAATTACCAATCCGCCACGACAATGGTCTGGAACTACTCTCTAATTTCAAACAAACCTTAGCCACACATATCGTTGATCACATTCACGAGTGGCGTAGGCGACGTAGTTTGTGCAAAGCAGAAACCACCAAACAATAGTATCTTGATTGGTTTCTTAGATCACTTTTCTTTCTCCTCGGTAAGGATGTAGCTTCCACCTTCCCTCAATCCGAAGAGGAAGCCATCAGTAAGGCTTAACAATATGACCTCATCTATGCATAGTCAGGGTACTTATACACTGTACTTCCTGATCTCCCAAAACCTATGCCATTTGGCCAAGACAAACCTGGGATGTCTCACTCAGTAGATGGACTGATTGGTAACACCACCCACCACAGTCCACAACCCCAACAACCACCAATGTATGGAACACCTCAATACCCGCTGGCCTACGGGGGAACTTCTTATTACCCCCCACCCCCTTATCAACAACCATACCCTGTTTCTATGCCTCCACCCATTAGTGGGCCACCGTCGGCACCCCCCATACACCCACCTATTCAAACAAGTTCTGGTACCCCCTCTACCTCAGCTTATAGTACTAGCAAAATCACCATGCCTTCCTATGTACATTACAGATCGTTACCTCCACAGAATCCGTACTTTCCATTTCCTGGTCCCCCCCAAACAATGGCTCCCCCACACTCTCATGCTGGGGTAAATTTCGTTCAAACCTCTCCCATTCAGCAATATCAAAATTTTGAACAACTGAATATGGAAAATCCGACCCATCCATCGAACAATGCCAAAAAGAAAGGAAGAAATAGGAACAACAACAACCCAGGCCAAGGCGGGAATCAACCCCAATAGAATCAACCTACTGGGGGAAAACAGAACCAAGAGAATCAGAAGCCCCAGGGGGGAAATAATAATAGGCGTCAAGGGAGAAATAACAATACTATTAAAACCAACTTCCCTTGTGCCCTTTGCAGTGAGTTCGTTCATTACACTCATCATTGCCCCCAAATTGTCGATTTCAAATGGTTGAAAGACTCAGGCAGTCTACCCCATCCTCCAACACCACCTGCCCCTCAGCAGGCACCACAATAATACGTGCAACAACCCCCCCTGCCATGCTACAGAATCCTATTCCACACCAAGGTGTGATAAATACCCAACAGGACACGCAGCATCCCCCACCTTAAGTGGGATAGTACCTCAACCCAAACAATCCAACAGATCGCACAATCCTCCTCACTGGTGAGGAAGAAATCCTTTTGCAAACACGTAATCGTCAGTATCATACACCCACTGAGTCTCCTCCCATCCCTCCAGAGACAAACCCTGCACCAACGGGACCCTCGTTGGTGATCCCTCCCCCTAACACAGAGCCACCTCTTCGCATTCCTCGCATCCCATTACGCAGGAATGTCCACAACCCACAGGCTAGGGCTACTCATAATTATAGTTTGGTTGATGAGTTAGCACAATCCTCGGCTGCCATGTCAGTCTCAGAAGTCCTTCAGACTTGTCCCACTCAGTGCAAATCATTACTTTCCACCTTGGGGGCAGTCGACCCCACAGATACTCAAGTCATTACATTTGATCTCGACAGTGGAGAACCTTGCCTTCCTGCCTTGATCACTTTTCAAATCCCAGTAAAAATACAGAACATCATAGTTCATCGGTTGATCATTGATGAAGGTGCATCTACATGCATTATGTCCAAATCTGTATTGCAGAAACTTGGTTCCCCTGAACTCATACCCTCTGCGATTACCTTATGAGCTTACGATGGACGACCATCGTCTCCTGAAGGGCTCTTCCAAAACGTCCCCGTATAACTTAGGGAAAAAACCATTCTCATCGACATTGAAGTTATCGACGCCACACTCGATTATAATATCTTGTTCGGTCGTAGATACATGTATGCTATGAAGGAAGTTGCCTCTTCCATCTTTTGAACAATGATGTTCCCCCACAATGGGAAGATCATTACCATTGACCAAGTCTCACATTACGAGCCTAACCCATCTGCCAACATTGATAACATTCTTCCTCTCATCCACACGAGTCATGATGCATACCCATTCGTCGAGACGGGTCTTGGAATTTTCAAAGATCCATCATTGTTAGGAACTTACCATGGAGCACCACCACTCCTTCATCCTTTCAATCAAGTATGCATCGTATCATCTAACAGAACTCACACAGAGGATATCCTTCCTCCTAGGGAGGCTTCTATCATATCTGACGTCCCACTCATTGCATAAATTCCCCCTCACGAGCCTCCTACGAACTCGTCGACCCCCCCAGTCCATGATTTCACCTCTCCCAAAGGACATATCCCAGTTTTGGAGACAGTTCCCCAAGCCATCACTCAAATCCCCTTCTTTTACCCTCCACCGGGCATCGAAGCTTTCTAGGTATCCACAACGCTTACCCTCCCTAATATGGTGTTATCAATTCCAATTTGGTATTTACATCCACCAGAGATGGTCCCTCGACCACCCCTTCCCCCCCAAATAGAAGGAATACCAGTGACGATTCCCATACTTACTCCCACCATACCCTCTACACCCCCACTCACTACTCCCCTTGCCAAAGCTGGGGGCAAGAGAAAGAAGAAGGAGCCCACAGCTCCACTTCCTCTGTGCATCCAACCTCCTTGTGCAATATGTGAGAAAGATGGACACCAAACTAACAACTACCCATCTCTACCAGAGTTACGGAATTTGATCCCACTCAATCAAACTCCCCCAACACTTGCCACTATAGCTAGTACTGTCTCTACCACCCCCCACTCGAGTAGTAAAGGGTTGCGAACCAAATTCGCTTGCGCTATATATTCAGAATATGGCCATTATACCCACCATTGTCTGGCACTGCGATGCTTTCGGCAGACATTAGCTGCAGTATGCTAAAGCTTCCAGAGTGAACCCCGCCCATCTATGTCATCCTTACCAACAATCACTGACATCTTTTATGTCACAACTTCAGTCAATGAACGTATGAGATGCCCTTGCTCTCTATGTGAATCATTTGATCATTTTACATACCAGTTTCCTATGATCATTGAATACAGACAACGCCAATTGACCCTACTTCACAGACCCATAGAATCGATACTTGACCTTACCTCATCACTAGAGGTTCTTCATGCCATTTCTCCCAAACCTGAGTCCCTTCCAATGCCTCCATGGTTCTTAGATGACTTATCTGAGGATTCACCCCCCAATCCTCCCAACTCTCCCACTCATTTCCCTACGGAAATTTTACACCCAACTACCACGGGTACTCCTTTGTACTTCAATATTTTGTTTATGTCGAGCGAACCATCGCCATCTCCTTTGGTCATTTCCCCTGCTTCTTCATTACCAGGGGGAAACCACACGACAACAGTCACCAATATCACTCTTCATGACCCCTTGTATTCCCGTCACTTCCACTGTGATGAGGAAATACTTGAAGAGTTAAACAACCTTGACTACCCATGGGATGCGCTACACCACCGCATGCTCTTCTTTCCACAGGAAGCCTCCACGCCTCCTAACCAACACCCCATCTATGCAGTCGAAACCAAGGACTTTATCCCATAAGGGCCTATTTACTGGTTCAAAAACCCCATTCTTGCCCCTGATGCTTTTGAAGAAGGCAATATGGCCAACATTTCCCCGACCATTAAAATCGACATTTCCATCAAAAATGGCATCGTCAAGGAAATCACCATTGGAGTTGCTTGCCCTCCTACAGAAATCACCGCCTATAAATCCCTCTTCTAGGAATATCAGGATATTTTTTCCTGGTCATACAAGGAAATGCCTGGCCTTGATCCCTCTATCGTTGAACATCACATCGACACATGGCCCGAAATTACACCAGTTCGTCAAAAACAATGATTGTTACACCCATCCAAAGTAGAGGCCATCAAAGCTGAAATTGACAAATTATGCGTTGCTGGGTTCATCTACCCCATTGCCTATACATCATGGGTTTCCAACCCTGTACCCATTAACAAAAAATAGGGCACTATCCACGTCTGCACAAACTTTCGTGATCTCAAACACACATGTCCCAAAGACAACTTTCCAACACTTCATTGATCAAATTATCGACGACTGCACAGGCCATGAGGCTCTATCCTTCATGGACAATTTCTCTGGTTATAATCAAATTCAAATTCACCCAGTCGATCAGTACAAAACCGCATTCAATACCCCTTGGGGTACTTTTGCATATTGTGTCATGCCTTTTGGCTTAAAGAATGCTGGCGCAACTTTCCAACAGGAAATGACATACATCTTTCATGATCTGGCTCATATCATCCTCGCATACTTGGACGACCTCACAGCTCAATCCAAGAAACGCACCCAACATCTTGATGATTTACGAATCATGTTCCAACGGTGTCTTCATTACAACATTCGCTTGAATCCCCTCAAATGCGTTTTCTGCATCATCACAGGGAACCTCCTTAGCTTCATCATTTCCCAAAGCGGTATCACCGTGGACCCCCTCAAAGTCCAAGCTAGCACCGAAATTCCACCTCCCTAGAATTTACATCAACTTCAAAGCCTACAAGGCAAGGCTAACTTTCTACGACGATTTGTCCCAAACTACACCATTCGCGCACACGGTTTCCTTCAACTACTACATCACAACATCCCATTTCACTGGGACAAACATGCCCAATAGTCATTTGACAATCTTAAAATGGAGCTCTCCAATGCCCCTTTAATTAGTGCACCTGACTACAATTGCGACTATATCCTCTGCATATCAGCATCCGTTGTTTCAGTAGCAAGAGTTATCGTTCAGCTAGGTGATGAAAATCGTGAGCATGTTATTTATTACGTCAATAAGAACCTCTCAGGGCCATCCTTGAAGTATAAACATGAAGAGAAACTAGCTCTTGCAGTCATCCTCGCAGTCCAGAAACTGCGTCACTACATTCTGCTTCGCACAACTAAGGTTGTCGCGATTCCAACCCTATGCAATACTTGCTCAGTCGTCGGCAAATTAACGACAAATTTACTTGATGGATCATTATCCTTCAGGAGTAAGATCTTGAATTATCAACACCCAAGAGCAAGAAAGCCCTCGTTCTCATCGAACTTATCACGACCCTCCCCTCTGACACAACCAGTGGCCCCGTCAATACTGACTTTCCCGACGAACACCTCTTTTACATCACTTTGGATGATCCTTGGTGCAGCGAGCTCCTCATCTACCTCTGAACTCAAAAGTTTGTTAACCACCTTTCATGAGATGATCGTCGTTGTATTCGCCACCAGGCCCCTCGCTACCGCCTCATCAGAGACATCTTATACCGATGAGGGGTCGACACCATCCTTCATCGCTGCCTGACCATTGACGAAGCCGATAGAGTCTTGAACGACTGCCATAGCGGTGCATGTGGGGGCCATCTTTCGGGAATCTCCACTGCTCAGAAAATTTTCCGAGCAGGTTACTTTTGGCCTACCTTGTTTCATGATTGCATTCACGTTGTAAAATGATGTGAGAAGTGTCATCTTTACGCCAACAAATTCCGAGCACCACCTACTCTTCTTCATCTAGTCATCACTACCGACCCTTTTTGTAAATGGGGCATCGACTTCATGACTTGTAATCCCCCCTCCAGTAATGGACACAAATACATTGTTGTCACAATCGATTACTTCACCAAATGGGCAGAAGCTATGCCCACCTTCAACAATACTGTTGATACCGCAGCGCATTTTTTCCTTAACCACGTCATATCTCGCTTTGGAGTACCACTCCAACTTGTTTCCGATCATGGGAAGCACTTCGAGAATGAGATTTTCGTTGAACTCTCATCTCGGTTAGGATTCTCCCACGAGTTTTCCTCACCATATTACCCTTAGTCTAACGGACAGGTCGAAGCAGTTAACAAGGTCCTCAAGACCATGTTACAGCACACGGTCAATAAACATAAGAATAATTGGCATCATATGTTATTTTCCATGCTATGAGCTTACCGTACGGCTGTGAAAACAACTACTGGTTTCACACCATTTCATCTAGTCCATGTGGTTGAGGCCACTCTTCCCATCGAGTGTGAAATTCCCACCTTACGCACCGCAATTGAGCTATTACCCGACACTACTCCAATGGAGCAGTGCTTGCTGAACTTAGATTCCTTGGATGAAGATCATCGATCTTCATTACAGAAAAACGAGGCAGCTAAAAAACAATCAAAGGCTACCTTTGATCGACATGTCAACCTTCGCTCATTTCGCAAAGGTGACCTCATCCTGGCTTATGATATCGCTCATGATACCTTTGGCCATGGAAAATTCGAGTCACTATGGCATGGCCCATATATTATCCAACATTGTCTCACCAAAGGCGCATACATCCTAGCCTCTCCCAAAGTCCTCTCTCTCAAAGAACCCGTCAACGGGTTATACTTAAAGAAATTTTATGCTTAAACATAGTCATTCTACTTTAGGTTATTTCATTTATAGTGTTTTTTATCTTTTTTTCATCCCTCATGTATAAACTATCATTTTTGTTATTGACAGATACTTCCTCCACCGGCCTACCACATCAGTTATGCCGACGGCGCCGGCCGTTGGACACAAAATCTCACTTCAGCTGCTTGGGCTCTCTACACCCCCTCACATGAAATGCTCCATTCGAGCGTCATATGTTTGGGTTCAACGACCAACAACCAATCTGAATAAACTTTTGTCATTGGCCTCTTGGTCGATGCCCAGCATCATAGTATTCATCAACTTAGCATCTTCCTCAACTCTCATCTAGTCGTCCTTCAACTCAACGTGTACCGAGTACGCGATCCTTGAATCTTTCGCAAATACCTGCAGGTTATACTTTTATATCGACATTTTGATTCCATTACATTTACACATATTCCAAGACAATTGAATAAAATTACAGATAACCTAGCTAATATTGTGTTAGACTGCCATATATCACATCAAGCTACCTCTACACATACATAAACATATCAACAACCTGTCACAGCATATATAGATTAGACATCATCAACACATTAACCAAACACATGTAAACAACACATAGATCTCAAAATGTATACTCATGTATATATCAAACGGTCCACAGTGCCATCCAAGTGTTTACATACAAAAATATAAATATCCACAGGCCAGTGAAGCACCTCGGTACAAAATGAGCTCACTAGCCTATATACAAAAAAAATAATAACAATACATAGAGCACCACTCAAGGTGCCTCTAGAGCACCACCTCCTGCCCCTCCCTCAAGCGGTGGGCCCCCACCCACTACTGGTCCCTCCTGACCCGGAGGTAGTCGGCCAGTCATCGCAGCACTAGCTACTTCTTCTCGTCGAACAATAGCCCACCATGGCAGAGAAATCCCCACACACTGCTCCAGGATGCCCTCATCCTGGATGCGAGACCACATGCCCTCAGGCACGCCCTGTAACACTGCCTCCAGGCGATGTCATATGTCCTCAAAATCTACTCCGGCATCCGCCGGAGGAGCATGTGATGGCCTAGCACCAGGGTCATCAAACCGACGTCTCCTTGCTGCTCTCTCAGGATCAGATGGTATCACCGCAGTGTCCTCACGTCAACATCTCTTTCCAACCCACAGCCCTCCCTGCGGCGGTCTCTCCGGCTCCTGACGAGCCGACGCTCTCCGCAACTCCACCTCGCACCAGCGAGGTGCCACATCTGCACATACAAACAGACAACAGATAGTATCAACATCTATATCATACATATATATCATGCTATCTCACAAAACATATATATCAAAATCATCAACATACCTCGATGGTCAAAAACCTCCCCTTGAGGCAACACCATATCTGGATCCTCTTGGAAGTCAACCCCAGCATAGGGGTACTGCAAAATCACCTGTGGCATATGCCGCCACACTTGCATTTCCTCAGCAGTAAATAAGTGGCCGCCCTCGCCACCACCATGGTGAAGAAAAATAGTCGACCACCACTTTAGTCATGGCTCTCACGCCCCAGGGGCACCCAATAAAATCCTAGGGCGCAACATAGGCACCCTCTCCAGAAACCAGGCCACCAGGATGGACCCGAAGGCAAACTCTCATGTATCCATGGATCAACAGTGGTCCAGCTGCCCTACCATCCTAGCATGCAGCGTAAGCCCCCAGGCAAAGTGCTCACCGGCCAACACCCTCTCCATCACACACAGTTGACCACCACTGATCCGCTGCGTCGCCAGAGACCCATAAACTCTCACAATCATCGCTTCTATGCAGCGATGAGCTAGGGCATCCATTTCCCCAATGCTCACAATAGTACCAGACATAAATTTCACTCCCGAATCGTATCTCCGGCCAACTGTCGCTAGCAACACATCCCTTGGTAACACCGACTCCGCCAGTAGGGGCGTTCCCCGAAACGAGAGCCCCATCATAAAGTATACATCCTCCACCGCAGTGAAGGAAATCTTCTCTCCCCGCACTATGAAACAATGTAGGTCTGGACTACACATCCGGATAAGGAATTGCAAGAGATAATCCTGCGCCCGTATTAATGGGCACTCAAAGAACTTCAACAACCCACAGGCTACCAAAGTCGCATGTACCCCCGACTCCTCAATAGCCACGACATCTCTCAGCTGGGACCAATCCCACTCTCGCCAACGAACCGGCATCGTGCACAATGATCACCTGCAACCACATAAAACAGTCCTAAGTCAGTCAAATGGACCATAAACAACATTAAAAAGATAAGTTTACACCCGTCAACCTTACCTCCAAGGCGCGGTTGTTTAAACCCACAAGCGCGCACGTATGCACTCCTATAAACTACACACACACGCGCTCAGACACATCTTTCCATCGTATAGATGCGCACATGTGCGCGCCTGCTCAACTTACAGGCGTGCTTTAGAGTGTGTCTGTCCAACACACAGCCGTGCACACATGCGTCGATGTGCAACCTATAGGCGCACACATGCATCGATGTGCAGCCAACAGGCGCGCACATAGTGTGTGCCCTTGTCCCCCTTATAGGCACCCCCATGTGCACCTATCCAGTGGGCTGGCGCACACGTGTGCACGCCTACTTCCAGTTCGCCCGTGCACGTGGGGGCCCACACTGATAAAACCTCCTGTACGACCCTCCATACAGCCCCTGCCCAAAAAAAGGAAACCCTAATTCTATGCAGGATGATCAGACCACTAACTTGAAGCTCGTTTGTCCTTGATCAGATGCCTCGTCCTCCCAGAATCTCCAAATATCCTCTGAATACTTCTCGTCCAATCACTATAGCAGCAAGTACAAATGAGGTGGCAATGTGGGCCCTACAGCTATATATAGGCATTTTCGCCAAACTTCCACTCACCATTCCGGGAGCTCTGGGCGTCCATTTCTCGATCCGTCTTTAGCCATGGGATCATCATCCCGTCATCTACATCATGACAGTTCCTGGGCCTATTTTCAGCCTGAGCCCCTAGGATGCCATTTTTCATACCGTGACCAGGTACGCATGTGCATATTCAAAATTATCAAATAAATGCTCATATGTTCGATTCTCTTCAAATATTGTTCACGTCAGGTATTTGGTTTTCATGTGTGCAGCTACTTGGTCATCATACATCAACACAACCCCTTCAGGTATATACTCAGTACTAGCATGTAGTCATTCCCTCTGAATCTCACTTACATCTCTAGCCACACCCTCTGACATTTGCCTCTAGGATCCCCATTTCCGACTCTACAGCACCAACACCTCCATTTTCATCTTCGGTACTGTCACCCGGTAGCACTCTTACCCACATGATTTTTCCTATTCATAGCACCCTTTTGCACTTTTGACACATGTTTTTTTCCAAAACCGTTTAGGGATGGGAGTCCCGATAGTCTTACATCATGTCGTGAATCAGCCACAGACTCCTTCTCCTCATTTTGATAGCTTTCCCAACGGACTCCCAGATTATCTCTTCACAGTTCTATTTTTTACTGCACCTCCGCAGTATCATGAACCCTCCATTTCATCCACAATCAGTTTGTCCATCTGCAAATTTCCCTTCATTTCACCTACCTCATACAGAAACCCACCCATGGGGCCCCCACCCTCCACCAGTTCTCCGAGCAAATTGTGCCCTACCCGGGCCAACCATCTCACATTGGGGCACCCATTTCTGTATTTGTACACTTATCCCAAATTATTCTTTATTTATTGTACAAACGCCTTTGTTTCCATTAGTTACATTACCTATTTGTCGTCACCTTTGGTGACCTTCTTCCCTTTTTGGAAAAACGCAACCCATGTCACCCTTGGTTGGTGTAACGCACCCATTACCATAATCAATTTTTTCGTTGCTTTCTACAGAATCAGAGCCCCCAAAATATCTACGGAGGCCTAGCGTAAGCTATCTCTTCCTCTGTCTCCTCCCATGTGATCGTGGGTCATGATCACAGGTCAAATAACCATGGAACCTCTCAGTAATTCACGATTTCGCGCTACAGAAATGTTGGATCATTCGACTCTGCAACCGCTAAACCCCGACAGGGCTAGCAACTGGCCAATAGGGATGAATCCCAACAGGGCTAGCGACTGGACAATAGGGATGAATCCCAACAGGGTTAGCGAATGGCCAATAGGAACGGGCCCTGTCGCGTGGTTGAGTGGA
>JZKD02S0263737.1:644976-657217 GCA_000966675.3 Picea glauca
CTCCCCGTTATCTAGTTCTCACATTGTCAAAACCATAGAAGTTGTCAAATAGGGAACTGAAAATCCTCCAAGTCAAGTGTTCCTAACACCATAAGGTAGGGAGATACCCGTGAAGGGTTGAAGGCCAAGATCTAGTTGTTCTATGCATCCCCCCTTGAGGCACCCACCTCTTGGACGGGATCCAGCCTGTGACCCATTTCTTAGGCCAAAAATCTAAATGTCGCACTTTGACTGAGGTACCTAGTGACCAAATTTTAGGACATCTACCCAAGTGGAAATTGTAGGCTACAATTGCACCTTGATTGGATTTTGTGTGGCTATTGGGAAATATCGCCAGCTCTTTCAAGATATGCCCCGTTTACCCCTCATTATAACCAATTATTTCATCCTTCACTAGTTTCTCTTCCGGTGACTTCAGACCCCACTATTGAGTACTATTGGAAGGTCCAGTGTTATTTGAGAGGAAGGATGTTACGTCTTCTAGGAAACGAGCATCTATTTTCTTTTGATTCCCCACGTGGAAAAAAACCACTTATCCACATATATGCTTCTTTTTCAAAACATTTTATGTATGATGAACTTCTAACTACATTTTGATTTGGATATATATATTGTGTAAAGTTCAAATTTTGCAACCAAAGGCTCTTGTTTCTTTATTACTCTCACCACCATTTTCACACATTCACTCAACTAGTCAAACATCATAGGGGACCCGCAGAATCCCCATCGTTCTCGACGCTTGCTAAACCTCCCTCCTATCTTAGGGGGAGTGTCTGGTCTTGCCCACTCATCAACACCACATTCACACACTCCTATGCGTGCTACTATTTTAGGATAATCTTTGCTTGGTTCCACATTACTTGGGTCCACTTCCCAAGGTCCTCCATCCACTCGCTCTCCTTTACATGGAAGTGGGGGACCAACTTCCTCTCAAGGAGGAAGTACCAACCCACCTAGCCCCCCTCAAGGGTCAGGTTCACAACACACTTACACCATGGCTGGAGATAATCCTCCACCCCCACTACAGATGCCATAATTGGACTCTCTCAACATATCAGATCTAAGCAAACTCACCAATGATCCTATATTGCATGACCCCACATGGCCTACAATGCCCACCAAATTACCTTAAGACATACCCAAGTTTGAAGGAAAGGCAGGAGATGACCCTGCCAACCACGTCATGACTTTTCACCTATGGTTCTCTTCCAACAGCCTTATGGATGATTCCATCAGACTGTGATTATTTCAACACACACTCACTGGCCCATCAGCCAAATGGTATGTAGATGAAAAATTAGGGTCCCATGCCACTTTTGAATCCTTGGCTAAAGCATTTTTGACCTTCTTCCAATTACCAATCCGCCACGACAATGGTCTAGAACTACACTCTAATTTCAAACAAACCTCAGCCACACATATCGTTGATCACATTCATGAGTGGTGTAGGCGACATAGTTTGTGTAAAGCAGAAACCACCAAACAACAGTGTCTTGACTGGTTTATTAGATCACTTGTCTCTCTCCTCGGTAAGGATGTAGCTTCCACCTTCCCTCAATCCGAAGAGGAAGCCATCAGTAAGGCTCAACAATATGACCTCATCTATGAACAGTTAGGGTACTTATACACTGTACATATTGATCTCCCAAAACCTGTGCCATTTGGCCAAGACAAACTTGGGATGTCTCACTCAACAGACGGACTGATTGGTAACACCACCCACCACGGTCCACAACCCCAACAACCACCAATGTATGGAACACCTCAATACCCGCTGACCTACGGGGCAACTTCTTATTACCCCCCACCCCCTTATCAACAACCATACCCTGTTGCTATGCCTCCACCCATCAGTGGGCCACCGCTGACACCCCCCATACACCCACCTATTCAAACAAGTTCTGGTACCCCCTCTACCTCAGCTTATAGTACTAGAGAAAGCACCACGCCTTCCTATGTACCTTATGGATCGTTACCTCCACAGAATCCATACTTTCCATTTCCTGGTCCCCCCTAACCCATGGCTCCCCCACACCATCATGCTGGGGGAAATTTTGTTCAACCCTCTCCCATTCAGCAATATCAAAATTTCGAACAACTGAATACGACAAATCCGACCCATCCATCGAACAATGCCAAAAAGAAAGGAAGAAACAAGAACAACAACAACCCAGGCCAAGGTGGGAATCAACCCCAGCAGAATCAACCTTCTGGGGGAAACCAGAACCAAGGGAATCAGAACCCCCAGGGGGGCAATAATAATAGTCGTCAAGGGAGAAATAACAATACTGTTAAAACCAACTTCCCTTGTGCCCTTTGCGGTAAGTTCGGTCAATGCACTCATCATTGCCCCCAAATCGCCGATTTCAAACAGTGGAAAGACTCAGGTAGTCTAACCCATCCTCCAACACTGCCTGCCCCTCAGCAGGCACCACAACAATATGTGCAACAAACCCCCTTGTCGTGCTGCAGAATCCTATTCCACACCAAGGTGTGATAACTACCCAATAGGACACGCAACATCCCCCACCTCAGGTGGGACAGTACCTCAACCCAAACAATCCAGCAGATCACACAATCCTCCTCACTGGTGAGAAAGAAATCCTTCTGCAAACACGTAATTGTCACAATCATACACCCGCTGAGTCTCCTCCCATCCCTCCAGAGACAAACCCTGCACCAATGAGACCCCCATTGGTGATCCGTCGCCATAACACAGAGCCACCTCTTCGCATTCCTCGCATCCCATTACACAGGAATGTCCACAACCGATAGGCTAGGGTTGCTCATAATTACAGTTTGGTTGATGACTTAGTACAATCCCCAGCTGCCATGTCAGTCTTAGAAGTGCTTCAGACTTGTCCCACTCAACGGAAATCATTAATTTCCACCTTGGGGGCAGTCGACCCCGCAGATGCTCGACTCATTACATTTGATCTCGACAGCGAAGAACCTTGCCTTCCTGCCTTGATCATTTTTCAAATCCCAGTAAAAATAAGCAACATCACAGTTCATCGGTGTATCATCGATGAAGGTGCATCTACATACATTATGTCCAAATTTGTATGCAAGAAACTTTGTTCCCCCAAACTCATACCCTCTACCATTACCTTATGAGCTTATGACAAACGACCATTGTCTCCTGAAGGGCTCTTCCAAAACATCTCCATAGAACTCCGGGGCAAAACCCTTCTCATCGACATTGAATTTATCGACGCCCCACTCGATTATAATATCATGTTCGGTCGTAGCTACATGTACGCTAAGAAGGCAGTTGCCTCTTTCGTCTTTCGAACAATGATGTTCCCCAACAATGGGAAGATCATTACCATTGACCAAGTCTCACATTACGAGCCTAACCCATCTGCCAACATCCATAACATTCTTCCTCTCATCCACACAAGTCATGACGCATACCCACTCGTCGAGATGGGTCCTGGAATTTTCAAAGATCCATCATTGTTAGGAACTTACCATGGAGCACCACCGCTCCTTCATCCTTCCAATCAAGTATGCGTTGTATCATCTAACGAAACTCACACAAAGGATATCCTTCCTCTTAGGGAGGCTTCTATCATATCTGACATCCCACTCGTCGCAGAACTTCCCCCTCACGAGCCTCCTACGAATTCGTCGACCCCCCAGTCCACGATTCCACCTATCCCCAAGAACATATCCCAGTTTGGGAGACAGTTCCCCAAGCCATCACTCAAATCCCCTTCTTTTACCCTCCATCGGGCATCAAAGCTTTCCAGGTAGCCGCAACACTTACCCTCCCTAATATGGTGTTAGCAATTCCAGTTTGGTATTTACATCCACCAAATATGGTCCCTCGACCATCCCTTCCCCCCCAAGCAGAAGGAATCCCAATGACGATTCCCATACTTACTCCCACCATACCCTCTACACGCCCACTCACTACTCCCCCTGCCACAGCTAGGGGTAGGAGAAAGAAGAATGAGCCCACAGCTCCACTTCCTCCGTGCATCCAACCTCCTTGTGCACTATGTGAGAACGATGGACACCAAACTAACAACTGCCCATCTCTACCAAAGTTGCATAATTTCATCCCACTCAAAAAAACTACCCCAACACTCGCCACTATAGCCAGTACTGCTGCTACCACCCCCCACTCGAGTAGTAAAGGGTTGTGAACCAAATTTGCTTGCACTGTATGTTCAGAATATGGCCATTATACCCACCATTGCCTGGCACTGCCATGCTTTCAGCAGACATTAGCCGTAGTATGCCAAAGCTTCCAAAGCAAACCCCACCCAACTACGTCATCCTTACCAACAATCACTGACATCCGTTATGCACAACTTCAGTCAATGAACGTATGAGATGCCCTTGCTCTCTATGTGAATCATTTTATCATTTTACATACCAGTGTCCTATGATCATTGAATACAGGCAACACCAATTGACCCTACTTCACAGACCCACAGAATTGATAGTTGACCTTACCTCGTCACTAGAGGTTCTTCATGTCTTTTCTCCTGAACCTGAGGCCTTTCCAATGCCTCCATGGTTCTTAGATGACTTATCTGAGGATTCACCCCCCAATCCCCCCAACTCTCCCGCTCATTTCCCTACGGAAATTTTACACCCAACTACCACGGGTACTCCTCCATACTTCGTTATTTGGTTTATGTCGAGCGAACCATCGCCATCTCTTTGCGTCATTCCCTCTGCTTCTTCATCACCAGGGGGCAGCCACACAACAACAGTCATCGATATCACTCTTCATGACCCCTTGTATTCCCATCACTTCCACTGTGATGTGGAAATACTCGAAGAGTTAAACAACTCTGAATACCCATGGGATACGCTACACCACTGTGCACTCTTCTTTCCACAGGAAGCCTCCACGCCTCCTAACCAACACCCCATCTATGCAGTCGAAACCAAGGATTTTTTCCCATCAGGGCCTATTGACTGGTTCAAAAACCCCATTCCCGCCCCTGATATTTTTTAAGAAGGCAATATGGCCAACATTTCCTCGACCATTAAAATCGAAATTTCCATCAAAAATGGCATTGTCAACGAAATCACCATTGGAGCTGCTTGCACTCCTCAAGATATCACCGCCTATAAAGCCCTTTTCCAGGAATATCGAGATATTTTTTCCTGGCCATACACGGAAATGCCTGGCCTCGATCCCTCTATCGTCGAACATCACATCGAAACCTAGCCCGACATTACACCAGTTCGTAAAAAACAACGACCACTACACCCATCCAAAGCAACGACCATCAAAGCCGAAATTGACAAATTACGCATTGCAAAGTTCATCTACCCCATCGCCTATACATCATGGGTTTCCAACCCTGTACCCATTAACAAACAATAGGGCACTATCCGCGTCTGCATGGACTTTCATGATCTCAATCACGCATGTCCCAAAGACAACTTTCCAACGCCTTTCATCGATCAAATTATTGACGACTGTGCAGGCCACGAGGCTCTATCCTTCGTGGACGGTTTCTTTGGTTATAATCAAATTCAAATTCACCCAGCCGATCAGTACAAAACCGCATTCACTACCCCTTGGGGTACTTTTTCATATCATGTCATGCCTTTTGGCTTAAAGAATGCTGGCACAACTTTCCAATGGGAAATGACATACATATTTCATGATCTGGCTCATATCATCGTCGCATCCTTGGATTACATCACATCTCAATCCAAGAAACGCACCCAACATCTTGATGATTATGAATCATCTTCCAACGGTTTCGTCAGTACAACATCCGCTTGAATCCCCTCAAGTGAGTATTCTGCGAAACCGCAGGGCGCCTCCTCGACTTCATCATTTCCCAAAGCGGTATCACCGTGGACCCCCTCAAAGTCCAAGCTATCACCGAAATTCCACCTCCCCGGAATTTACGTCAACTTCAGAGCCTACAAGGCAAGGCTAACTTTCTATGACGATTTGTCCCAGACTACGCCATTCGCGCACACGGTTTCCTTCGATTACTACGTCACAACATCCATTTTTCCCTGGGATGAACATGCCCAACACCCATTTGACGATTATAAAATGGCGCTCTCCAATGCCCCTTTAATTAGTGCACCTGACTACAATCGCGACTATATCCTCTACGTATCAGCATCCGCTGTTTCGGTAGCAATAGTTCTCGTTTAGCTAGGTGATGAAAATCATGAGCATGTCATTTATTACGTCAGTAAAAACCTCTCAGGGCCACCCTTGAAGTATAAACACAAAGAGAAACTACCTCTTGCAGTTGTCCTCGCAGTCCAGAAACTGCATCACTACATTCTACTTTGCACAACTAAGGTTGTCGCAGACTCCAACCCTATGCAATACTTGCTCAGTCATCGACAAATTAACGGAAAATTTTCTCGATGGATCGTTATCCTTCAGGAGTACGATATTGAATTCTCAACACCCAAGAGCAAGAAAGCCCTTGTTCTCGCCGAACATGTCACGACCCTCCCCTCTGACACAACCAATGCCCCCGTCAATACTGAATTTCCTGACGAACACCTCTTTTACATCACTTTGGATGATCCTTGGTATGACGACCTCCTCGTCTACCTCCAAAATCAAAAATACGGGTTATACTTAAAGAAATTTTATGCTTAAATGTAGTCATTCTACTTTAGTTTATTTCGTTTATAGTGTTTTTAATCTTTTTTCCATCACTCACGTCTAAACTATCATTTGTGTTATTGACAGATGCTTCCTCCACCAGCCTACCACATTGGTTACGCCAACGACGCCAGTCGTTGGACACAAAATCTCACTTCGGCCGCTTGGGCTCTCTACACCCCCTCACATGAAATGCTCCATTCGAGCGGCGTATGTTTGGGTTCAGCGACCAACAACCAAGCCGAATATACTGTCGTCATTGGCCTCTTGGCCGATGCCCAACATCATAGTATTCGTCACCTTAGCGTCTTCCTCGACTCTCAACTAGTCGTCCTCCAGCTCAACAACGTGTACTGTGTACGCGATCCTTGCCTCTTTCGCAAATACCTGCAGGTTAGACTTTTATCTCGACATTTTGATTCCATTACATTTACACATATTCCAAGACAATTGAATCAAATTATAGATAACCTAGCTAATATTGTGTTAGACTGGCATATATCACATCAAGATACCTCTACACATACATAAACATATCAACAACTTGTCACAACATATATAGATTAGACATCATCAACACATTAACCAAACACATTTAAACAACACATAGATCTCAAAATGTATACTCATGTATATATAAAACGGTCCATAGTGCCATCCAAGTGTTTACATACAAAAATACAAATATCCGCAGGCCAGTGAAGCACCTTGGTACAAAATGGGCTCACCAGCCTATTTACAAAAAAAATAATAACAATACATAGAGAAACACTCAAGGTACCTCTAGAGCACCACCTCCTGCCCCTCTCTCAGGCGGTGGTCCCCCACCCACTATTGGTCCCTCCTGACCCGGAGGTAGTCGGTCGGTCATCGCAGCACCAGCTACTGTTGCCCGTCGAACCACGGCCCACCATGGCGGCGGAACCCCACACACTGCTCCAGGATTCCCTCATCATGGATGCGAGACCACATGCCCTCAGGCACGCCCTGTAACACCGCCTCCAGGTGACGACATATGTCCCCAAAATCTACTCCGGCATCCGTCAGAGGAGCATGTGATGGCCCGGCACCAAGGTCATCAAACCGCTGTCTCCTCGCTGCTCTCTCAGGACAAGCTGGTCTCGCCACGACATCCTCACGCCGACGTCTCTCTCCAACGCGTATCCCTCCCCACGATGATCTCTCCAGCTCCTGACGAGTCGACACTCTCCGCAACTCCACCTCGCGCCCGCGAGGTGCCACATCTGCACATACAAACAGACAACAGATAGTATCAGCATCTATATCATACATATATATCATGCTATCTCACAAAACATATATATCAAAATCATCAACATACCTCGATGGTCAAAAACCTCCCATGGAGGCAACACCATATCTGGATCCTCCCGGAAGTCAACCCCAGCATAGGGGTACTGCAAAATCACCTCCAGCATCTGCCGCCACACCTGCGTCGCCTCAACAGTAAAGAAGTGGTTGCCCTTGCCACCACTGTGGCGAAGCAAAACAGTCGACCACCGCTTTAGTCGTGGCTCTCATGCCCCAGGCGCACCCAATAAAATCCTAAGGCGCAACATAGGCACCCTCTCCAGAAACCAGGCCACCAGGATGGACCCGAAGGCAAACTCTCCTGTATCCGTGGACAAACAGTGGTCTGGCTGCCTTACCATCCTAGCATGCAGCGTAATCCCCCAGGTGAAGTGTTCACCGGCCAACACCCTCTCCATCACACACAGTTGGCCACCACTTATCCGCTGCATCGCTAGAGACCCATAAACTCTCACAATCATCGCTGCTATGCAGCAATGAGCTAGGGCATCCATCGCCCCAATTCTCATGACAGTGCCCGACATAAAGTTCGCTCGCGAATATTATCTCTGGCCAACTGTCACTAGTGACACATCCCTTGGTAACACCGGCTCCACCAGTAGGGGCGTTCCCCAAAACGGGAGCCCCATCAAAAAGTATACATCCTCCACCGCAGTGAAGGCAATCTGCTCTCCCCGCACTATGAAACAATGCAGGTCCGAACTCCACATCCGGATAAGAAACTACAGGAGATACTCCTGCACCCGTATCAATGGGCACTCAAAGAAATTCAGCAGCCCATAGGCTGTCAAAGTCGCACGTACCCCCGGCTCCTCAATAGCCACAACGTCTCTCAGCTGGGACTAATCCCTCTCTCGCCAACGAACCGGCATCGTGCACAATGATCGCCTGTAACCACATAAAACAGTCCTAAGTCAGTCAAATGGACCATAAAAAACATTAGAAAGATAAGTTTACACCCGTCAACCTTACCTCCAAGGCGCGACTGTTTAAACCCACAGGAGTGCACACATGCGCCCCTGTTCACTCCATAGGCGCGCATGTATGCGGGCCTGTTCAAAACATAGGCGCGCGCTCAGACGCGTCTGTCCATCGTATAGGCACGCATGCGTGCACGCCTTCTCAACTTACAGGTGTGCTTTAGAGTGCGCCTATCCAATACACAACCGCGCACACATGCGTCGCTGTGCAGCCAACAGGTGTGCACATAGTGCACACCCTTGTCCCCCTTACAAGCTCCCCCATGCATGCCTATCCGGTGGGAAGGCGCGCACATGTACATGCCTACTTCTGGATCGCCCATGCATGTGGGGGCCCACACTCATAAAACCTCCTGTACGACCCTTCGTACAGCTCCTGCTCAAAAAAAGGAAACCCTAATTCTATGCAAGTTGATCAGACCACTAACCTGAAGCTCGTTGGTCCTCGATCGGTTGCCTCATCCTCCAAAAATATCCAAATCTCCTTTGAATACTTCTCGTCCAGTCACTATAGTAGCAAGTACAAATGAGGTTGCAATGTGGGCCCTACAACTATATATAAGCCTTTTCGCCAAACTTCCACTCACCATTCCGGGAGCTCCGGGCGTCCATTTCTCGATCCGTCTTTAGCCACGGGATCAACATCCCATCATCTACATCACAACAGTCCCTGGGCCTCTTTTCGTTCTGAGCGCCTGGGACGCCATTTTTCATACCCTGACCAGGTACACATGTGCATATTCAAAATTATCAAATAAATGCTCATATGTTCGATTCTCTTCAGATATTGTTCACTTCGGGTATTTGGTTTTCATGTGTGTAGGTACTTGGTCATCATACATCAACGCAACCCCTTCAGGTATATACTCAGTACTGGCATGTAGTCATTCCCTCTGAATCTCACTTACATCTTCAGCCACACCCTCTGACATTTTCCTCTAGGATCCCCATTTCCCGCTCTGCAGTACCAGCACCTCCATTTGCATCTTCGGTACTGTCACCCGGTAGCACTCTTACCCACATGATTTGTCCCATTCATAGCACCCTTTTGCACTTTTGACACTCATGTTGTTTTTCAAAACCCTTTAGGGATGGGAGTCCCGATAGTCTTACATCATGTCGCGAATCAGCCACATACTCCTTCTCCTCATTGTGCTAGCTTTCCCAATGGACTCCCAGATTATCTCTTCATAGTTCTATTTTTTACTGCACCTCTGTAGTATCATGAACCCTCCATTTCATCCACAATCAGTTTTCCCATCTGTAAATTTCCCTTCATTTCACCTACCTCATACAGAAACCCACCCATGGGGCCCCCACCCTCCACCAGTTCTCCGAGCAAATTGTGCCATACCCAAGCCAACCATCTCACATTGGGGCACCCGTTTCTGTATTTGTACACTTATCCCAAATTATTCTTTATTTATTGTACAAATGCCTTTGTTTCCAACAGCTACATTACCTTTTTGTCATCACCTTTGGCGACCTTCTTCCCTTTTTGGAAAAACGCAACCCATGTCACCCTTGGTTGGGGCACTACTTATCATCCACCCTTGACGACATCGTCCATATCTTCAGAGTACCCCACAGGCCACTTACCTCTACCCTCTGAGTTTATTCACTTTGTCCCGCCTCTGGCACAACTTATCCCCTATCTTGGTATCCCCCTGACACTCGACCTCGTTGAACGGTCGCGGCCACCTTTTATCTCATATATACTCCAACCAAGTGCAGTCTTGAGTCTTCCTACATCTTGAATTCGTCCATGTACCTCCTTCACTTCCTAACCTCACCTCATAGATTCCACGGAGCCATTTTTCTTTTGGGAGTCGCGTCCCCCTTTTTGTCGACATCAACATAGTTTTCCAGAAGGGCAACAGTATCTTGATTCTCATTACCCATCCAATGAGAGATCTTGGACGACACAAGGAGAAACCCAATTTCTCCCTGTTGTCGTTGACCCCCATAACATTCGACGTCAACACTTTCTCATGTTACGCTGGGTCTTACTTTGCGACTATTCCAGTTAGTTATTATACTTTCCGAAGACCTCTAAACTTGGTCGGGATATCAATGCCTACAGAATCTGTGATGCTTCTTACAGATGTCACTGCCTACTATTCAGAGTATGTTCCTCCACATAATTGTCTTCTGCCTTTGTCACGACCGCCCCCGAGGGCACTGCACTTGTCTACATCAACAATTCATTCCTCTTTTTTGAGTTACATGACACGAGCATGGGGCATCCTCGCCTCATTTGTACACATTTTATTTTTTACACACCTTATGGAAGGCTGGGTTCTACAGGTTCCCTTCTCCCTCCAACAGACCACTCTTGAAAATCCCACTATTACTCTCTCTTACAACAACATTCTTAGTAGAAGAAACATTGATGGATTTCGGCTATACGTATGCTCCTAACCTCATCCATCAGGGGGCATCTATTATCACTGAAATTTCGTCTGCAAATGGTTACAAGAATTCAGCATCGTCAAATAGTTATGAAGTCATCCATGGACCTGAATTAACACAAAAGCATTCATAAAGGGTCAAAAACTATACAAATAGTGAAAAAATTGAAGGGCGCTATGAAGACACCGGGCACGCACACACATGCGTGAAACATAAACGCAAGATTCGCGCACATGCGCATGATGCGCGACTGTTGTCGCAAAAAGCCACGCACCTATGAAACGGTGCATTTATGAGAGTGGTCGGCCTCCCACCCACTTCTGGTTCATCTTCCAAGTTGATTTGACACTCAAATATGGACTGGATTCGACTGGATGGCTGGTCAAAGTGTAATTTTTAAACCTGCGAAGTAAAGCAATGCATATAGATTCTTAAGCAATACATAAATTAATCAATGGCTTATACACAGATTACACAGAGATTTTTACCGGAAACCCTCAACCGGGAAAACCTTTCTTATTTTCATTATATCGAATTTCACCATTCGACATACAATATATACAATGTTTTTAGGTATTCCGTAGATACCAAAACCCTAATCCCTTAATCCGGGATTAATTTACAAATCAACTAAAAATAGCAAAATCTGCTAAAAATAGCAAAAACCGCCCAAAAATAGGGATCGTCAGACGCAGTTGTCGTATCTGACGCACCCACACACACACACATGCAAAGAATATAACACATACCCAACATTCTCCCACTTGTTGTTTTCTTTGCATCCACGGGTCCAGGGGATTATATAGTCAACAATCCATGGCAGCAATGCCCATTGTTACTCTACACCAAGAGAACTTTTCTGTGCTCACAGACTTTGTCAATGAATCTGCAGCATTCTTCA
>JZKD02S0263737.1:662203-736313 GCA_000966675.3 Picea glauca
CTGGACTCGTGAGTTTTTTCTCCATGTGGCTTAATGCTCGGTGTATGCATTCATTCAACTGCCAATGCTTCCATTCATTCTCCTAAGTGACCAAAAGCCAAAATTTCAATATTTGTTACAACAAAATGTTGTCGCAAGAGTTGGTTCTAGGCTGTAATAGAGACAAGCCTTAGCACATTTTAAATGAAATAAATTTTGTCACTCGAACTTGACTTGGGTTGCATGCAAGTAAATTATGAGATAACCTCGAACCACTTTTGATTGGAAACATCCCCTTCCAACGCGAGAGGGATCTCTCAAAAATATGTCACAATAGGATATTCAATAAGCTTAACAGTGTGCAGATCTATGGGTAACAGAAACTTTTGGTTTTTTAGGTTTGATGGGTTGGACCAGAAAGTAGTCCATTGGGCATTGAGTCAAATGATCAAGAAAGTAATAAGAGTGTTTCAGAAATGGAAATCCATGGATCAGAGGTGAAATAGAAGTTAATTACAAAGGGAAGGATTTATAAAACGTATGGCAGCAGAATAAAGAGAAAACATATCAAAATGCAAGGAGCACTTAGCAATGAGTGAATTCCCAGCATAAATCAGTGGAAAGAGATGGTTGGAATAGAGCATCTAGCAAGGATGAATTCTGAACCTTCATATCTCTGCAAGAAACAACCTATAAACTGTCCAGCAATAGAGAATCTAACAAACGGATGAATTCCATTACAAACACAATTACAAATTGGGAAGAAAATGGAAATAAAACCAAGTGAAATGATGTGAAAATGAACCAATAAGACATTCTCTGCAAACAAAATCACAAGAATCTCTGATATAGATCGAAAATGCTATGTACTCTTTTATTAAACATGTAAACAAGTGCTACAGCCCAGGAGTACTACTCCTCTCTCTCCCTCCTTTTAAAAATATGCCTCATATATGTATTGAGGTCGAAATCCTCTCTAATCTAAAAGATAATAACAGTTACAACCAATTCTTGAAACTTTCTGCCATAGAAAATGGGCCAAACTACTGAAAACTAGGGTTGTGGTTATGGCTCTGTATCTCTCGAATAGCGATATATGTGTATAAAATAAAAAAAGGATTTTGTGCATCTATTTATTTTGAGCAATAACCTCTCTCATTTCCCTGAGACCCCTTTTCATTTTTCCCAAATATGCATTTAACAAACATGTGTCAAAACAGAAAAATATGAAATATGAAAATTAGGGCTCAGAGATGGATTTGATTATCCAAATCTATGACATATTTAGGAAAACTGAAAGAGGTTAATGATATCTGATGTGTTAGGCACAAAATCTTCCAACCGTTTCTCAAAATGATACTCCACTTGCTCAAAAGTCTCATTTGCAAATGATGACTCGGCACAGTAAAAACGCCATATTTCTGAAAATGAACCTCATCTTGCGGGCGAATTTGGATTTCCTTACCAAGATCAAAATGAAATTCTGAAGACACCACTGGACAACTTAGAATTTTTATATGTCGATCGACTATTTGAACGCGAAAAACGACCTTTCCACTGTTGAGAAAATTGTATTTTTCTAAAGCAGTTTTGCATATCACTGGTGTCCCGATTTTGGGTTTTCGGGATTAAGGGAAATGAAGCAATGGTTATTAAAATCTTCACGTCAGCCAAATCCCTGATGGCCAAATCCCCAAAATAGATTTTAGCTTTTAAATTACACTCTTTCGGGCCTTCGGGTTTCGGGTATCATGTCCTCAAGAGTTATGACATGCAAGGAATCCTAAATCACGAAATCGCGATGGTATTAATTAGATGATAATAATTTGTTTTAATCTCTTAATTAATCACAATTAACAATTAATATTTAACCTTTCATGGATTTAAGTGTTGGGACTTCGATAATACTTGACGCGAGAAATCCCGAATCGTGAAATTCCGATGAGATTTATTAACGTTAATCTTTCTTAATCTTTATTTGACCCAACTTATCCTTTAATACTTTAGTGAATTCGAGGATCGGGGTTGTAGTTATTAAGATATCTACGTCACCCAAATCATCGATGGAAAAAAAAACCCGGACTCGTGAGTTTTGTCTCCATGTGGCTTAATGCTCGATGTATGCAGTCGTTCCACTGCCAATACTTCCATTCATTCTCCTAAGTGACCGAAAGCCAAAATTTCAATATTTTTTACAACAGAGGCTCCATCTAGGGATGGTGCTTTCCTGCAAAGCGCCAAGAACAGTAGACCACGTGCCTTCATCCATTCGGTGACCTGAAATCATCCTTATCAAACTCTGAACTCTGTCGCTTTACTTCCACCTTTCCAAAATAAAAAACTGCTTATGCATTCATTAGGCTATGGAGTCGTAATGCTTTAAACAAAACCATACTGGATTCGAAACTAAACCGGAAACATACTGAAAGACATTGTTGTACTCTGGTGCTCAAAGTCAAACTTATTTATATACATCACTTACTCTAATCAACATCACTACTTTGTTCAAGTATAGGAAAAATTCCAAATCAACCAAGCGAGTATCCGACTAACAAACTCAATTATACTTCCATCTTTGAGAAAAAGGATGACAGGAGCAGTTGAAAATTTCAAAACATGCCCTGGGAGTAGGTACTTATAGTTTTGAAATTCAGACTTCAAGAAGTTGGAAATAAAAAATTCAGTCTCCCATTTTGACTCCATATAAACTGCTACTGGATCATAGAAGGGAAGAGATATACCACTTTCACAATTAATCCATACTTCCTCCTATTGGGCAAGCTGTCTGAAATGTTTTTGCGCACTTTGTCCACTGCTGATTTTTTCTTCCACTGGTGAAAAAATGTCGCATTGAAACTTACTGGTTTGTTTCTCAATGGTTGATAAACAGGGAGGAGAGATCAATTGTTTCAGTAACCCCTCCTTATGTCCTTGACATGTTGTCCAAATATATTCTTGGTAGCTATCATACATAGGCTGATCTTTTTCATGATGTTGTTGATTGCTTTCCTGTTGAACCAAAGTTTCTTACTGCTCATCATCTTCAGAAACACTTTCATCGCATTCATCAAACAAAGGAGGCATGTTGTAAATTTTCGTGTGTGATGAAAAATAAATCTTCTCTTCTTGTTCTTCTGGATATTCATCATAAACAGGTTCATCAGATAACTTAGGAGTGTCATCAGTTAGACAGATGCTAGGAATATCAACTGTAAAGCTATCTATCTCAGATACACACTCCTCCAAATAATAGTCTAAAGTGTCTTCGAACAACAAACATTCTTCAAGGTTATTAAACATGACAACCCTATCTTCATCATGAAACAAGATAGTGTCTACAAGATGATCCTCCGACCGGAAATCATCATCATAAATTGGTTTACTAACTTCCTCTAAAGTTCCATGGTTGTCATGATTTAAACTTAGATTTTCATTTTCAGTAATAGAAGAAGTTTCACTCACATGTTGAGGACTATGAGAATGTTGCAGATCTATGTAAGTAGGGGTTACAACATGATTGTTCAGGAGTAGATCTATCTCTCCTTCTGTTAAAGGAGGAGGTGGTATATGCAATTTCTGGATCACGCAACTATTCTTTTCTTTCTCTTCTGCATGTTGACCATGATGTTGAATATCTTCTTCTTGAATGTGATCACAAGAGCTATCATATCCTACTTTTTTATTAGCCAACTCTTCTTCATACTGATTATCTTCATCGACTTTAGAAATTTATGATATTCCTTCCTCCTCTTCAAGAAGATGTGTTTGATCTGTTTGTCTTATGAATTTTATATTACAGCAATCTTTAAAAAGTATGTCAGCTAAACAGATTATTTTACAATGCTGATGAAAAAGTATGTGAAAATATTTCAATGAAGGAATACTGGAATGAGGTAAATATTTATACCAGAGTCTAGCATCTCTTTCCAACGAAAACATGAACAGTTTCATCAGGAGATCTTCATGATGTATATTTAATTCATCAATGAGCTTGTGGAATTCAAACAAGTGTTGGGCGGGATTTTCATCCGCATATTCTCCAAATTTAGGAAGGACATCTTCCCAAAATTTAATGTCTGGAATAGTGTTTGGAAAACCATCAACATTTGCAAAGTCCAGAGGATCAAACCTTGCAGCAATCCGAGCGGTGAACGAATCCGACATTTTGAGACCAGTGGAGTCGCCAGTGAATCATGTAAAGTCTTCGAAGCAAGGAGTCGCTAGGTGAATGATCACAGCCAATTGAATGTCTATCCCTTGTTCACCATCAAGAAATAGATCTGAACTTTTTGTCATATTCCAGGTAAGATAACTTATTTCCTCCATCCCTGGAAACGACTCCAGAAAATGTTTTCTCAAGAGTTGGTTCTAGGCTGTAATAGAGACAAGACTTAGCACATTTTAAATGAAATAAATTTTGTCACTCGGACTTGACTTGGGTTGCATGCAAGTAAATTCCAAGATAACCTTGAACCACTTTTGATTGGAAATTGTCCCTTCCAACCCGAGAGGGATCTCTCAAAAATATGTCACAATAGGATATTCAATAAGCTTAACATTGTGCAGATCTGTGGGTAACAAAAACTTTTGGGTTTTTAGGGTTGATGGGTTGGACCGGAAAGTAGTCCATTGGGCATGGAGTCAAATGATCAAGAAAGTAATAAGAGTGTTTCGGAAATGGAAATCCATGGAGAAGAGGAGAGATAGCAGATGATTATAGAGGGAAGGATTTATAAAAGGTATGGCAACAGAATAAAGAGAAAACATATCAAAATGCAAGGAGCACTTAGCAATGAGTGAATTGCAAGCATAAATCAGTGAAAAGAGATAGTTGGGACAGAGCCTCTAGCAAGGATGAATTATGAACCTTCATATCTCTAAAAGAAACAACCTATAACCTGTCCAGCAACAGAGCATCTAAAAAACAGATGAATTCCATTACAAACACAGTTACAAATTGGGAAGCAAATGGAAACAAAACCAAATGAAATGATGTGAAAATGAAGCAATAAGACATTCTTTGCGAACAAAATCACAAGAATCTCTGATATAGATCGAAAATGATCTGCACTCTTTTATTAAACATGTAAACAAGTGCTACATCCCAGGAGTACTACTCCTCTCTCCCGCTCCTTTTAAAAATATGCCTCATATATGTATTGAGGTCGAAATCCTCTCTAATCTAAAAGATAAGAACAGTTACAACCAATTCTTGAAACTTTCTGCCATAGAAAATGGGCCAAACTATCGAAAACTAGGGTTGCGGTTATGGATATGTATCTCTCGAATAAAGACAACTATGTATAAGCTGAAAAAAGGATTTTGTGCATCTGTTTATTTCAAGAAATAACCTCTCTCATTTCCCTGAGACCCCTTTTCATTTTTCCCAAATCTGCATTTAACAAACATGTGTCAAAACAGGAAAATATGAAATCCGAAAATTAGGGCTCGGAGATGGATTCGATTCTCCCAATCTATGACACTTGTAGGAAAACTGAAACAGTATAATTATCTCTGATGTGTTAGGCACAAAATCCTCTAGCTGTTTCTGAAAATGATACTCCAGTTGCTCAAAATCCTCATTTGAAAATGTTGACTCAGCACAGTAAAAACGCCAAATTTCTGAAAACGAACCTCATATTAAGGGGGACTTTTGACTGCCTTACCAAACTCAAAATGAAATTATGAATACACCACTGGAAAACTTAGGATTTGTATTTTTCGATCGACTATTCGAACACGAAAAACGACCTCTCCACGGCTGAGGAAATTGTGTTTTTCTAAAGCAATTTTGCATATGACTGGAGTCTCGATTTCGGGTTTTCAGGATTCGGGGAAACGAAGAAGTGGTTATTAAAATATTCATGTCGGCCAAATCCATGATGGCCATATCCCCGAAATAGATTTTGGCTTTTAAATTGCACTCTATCGGGCCTTTAGGTTTCGGGTATCATGTCCTCAAGAGTTGTGACATGGAAGGAATCTCGAATCGTGAAATCACGATGGGATTAATTAGACGATAATAATTTGTTTTAATCTCTTAATTAATCACGATTAGCAATTAATATTTAACCTTTCATGGATTTAATTGTCGGGTCTTCGATAATAGTTTACGCGAGAAATCCCGAATCGCGAAATTGCGATGAGATTTATTAACATTAATATTTCTTAATCTTTATTTGACCGAGCTTATCCTTTAATAGTTTAGAGAATTCGGGGATCGGGGCTGTAGTTATTAAGATATCTACGTCGTCCAAATCCCCGACGAAAAAAAAAAAAAAAACCAGGCTCGTGATTTTTTTCTCCATGTGGCTTAATGCTCGGTGTATGCAGTCGTTCCACTGCCAATGCTTCCATTCATTCTCCTAAGTGACCAAAAGCCAAAATTTCAATATTTGTTACAACAAAAACAATTGAAACTTATACTTCTCCTTTCACAGACTTCATACATTCACCATGAAATCATGAGCATACACACACATATAACATTGAAATAAATGCATAATAGAGAATATAATAAAACTGTAAACATACCATTCACTAGATGTAAACAGTAACCATGACAACACCATAAAATGGAATCAAAGTATTCTTGTATTAATTCCAGTGCTCTTGTACATGGATTCAATAGAAACAACTATTTTCTTATATAACAACCTTGTACAATCTTTGTTCCTCTACTCTTCTATCCTCTTTCTCTATAGCTTATAATTGCAATCTCTCCTCTTCTTAATACATGCGAGGGATATTTCTTAGAGTTTTCCCTCCTACCTTACAAGATATATCTAATCAGAATTAAAAGTTGTCTACTTTACATTCATTACAATTAAATGCCTCTACATCTGACAGATGAGAGCAATGCTCAAGATCTGTTTACAATCTTTCAAACATAAATGCAAATACATCCTCCTAGATATTACATTAAATGTTTTATCATTCAAATTCAAAACATTATCAAAATATGCATTGGTGCATTTCCAGCTGTCCTCCTCTCTTGCGCTTGCTTTGCTGGCTTGCTCACGATGCTCTTGCATCATACTCCCTTGGCTGAAAAATTCATGAACTCCTATTCACAATCTCCTATACCATCTATCCATTTTTCTGGATTGTTGCTTCTCTTTCCCAATAGCCATCTTCAATCAGGTGTCCCTTCCATTTTATCAAATACTCAAAATATTTCTTCCTTTGGGTCTCCTTGTTAACCCTCTGATCAATTATCCTTTCCATATGCAGATTTTTAGCTACATACAGTTGTTTGACCCACTGAACTTCCTTCCGATCTTCTAATCCGTCTATTTCATTTTCTCTATAAGGGTACAGATCAACTATGTTGAATATGGATGATATTCCAACTCCATCTGACAATTCTATATCATAAGCATTGGCCTCAAATTTCCTCAAGATTTTACATGGCCCTATCTTTTTCATTTTCATCTTTTTATACGTTCCCCTTGGGAATCTTTCCTTCCTCGGGTGAGCTAACACTAAATATCCCACTTCAAATGCAGTTCTCTTCTGTGTTGATTTTCTCTATGCTTGTATTCCTGGCTAGAATTCTTTAATCTCTCTTTAATTACTGTGGAGCTCTTGCATCTCTGCTGCAAAATATTCTAGTCCAGAACTTCTGAATTCACTCTACTCTAAGTCTCTCAACTCAAATAATCTTCTCGGCTGCATTCCATACATTATCTGAAATGGGCTTTGTCCTGTGCTTCTATTCGGTGAATTTTTATATGAAATTTTCGCTTGCGGTAGAATCTGATCCCACTGACTATGATGTTTAGATACTAAACTCCTCAATAATTCCGCTAAGCTTCAGTTTACTACCTCAGTCTGTCCATCTGTCTTAGGGTGATATGCTAAGCTAAAAGATAAATTTGTCCCCAGCTTCTTCCATAGTGTCCTCTAGTAATGACCAACAAATTTGGTATCTCGGTCTGAAATAATACTCTTAGGTAAGCCATGAAGTTGAACAACTTCTTTGAAAAACAAATTTGTAATGTGAGTTGCATCACTAGTTTTCTGACATGGAATAAAATGTGTCATTTTTTAAAATCGATCGACTACCACAAATATGGAGTCACAACCCATTTATGCCCTTGGAAGTTCTAACACAAAATCCATGCTTATCGCATCCCATGGCCTCTCTGGTACTGGAAATGGTTGATACAATCCTGTATTTTGTCTGTTTCCCTTTGTGTGCTGGAAAATCCTACATTTGTTGAAAAACAAATTGACATTTGTCCTCATCCCTGGCCAATAATATAAATTGTTTAGTTGCGCGGACATTGTTTCATGGCTGAAATGTCCAGCCAATCCTCCACTATGATTTTCCTTCAGAATATTCTCTCTCATATAACTCTTTGGAATACACAATTGATTTCCCTTGAATAACAGTCCATCATGAACCATATATTCAATCAATTGGCTTATCTCTCTTAGAACAAGATTCTCGCATGCTTCATAAGCATCTTTAAAATCTGGATCATCTCTGTACATATCCTTCAGGCTATCAAAACCTAAGGTCTTCACACAAAACTCCCATTTTGCATGTTTCCAGTTCAATTTCTCCTGTCGAGTTATGAATTGTAAAGCATGATTATCGCCATACAAGACAAACTCCTTCATAACCAAATAATGTATCCATTTCTTCAGTGCTTGTATGATTGCATAAAATTCTTTATCATACGTAGAATAATTATTCTTTGCATCGTTCAACTTCTCACTAAAGTATGCAATCGGCTTGTTGTCTTGACTTAAGACTGCTCCAATCACGATTCCACTTGCGTCACATCTCACTTGAAATGTTTTACTGAAATCTGACAGAACCAGAACTGGTTGTTCAGTAATCTTCTCTTTCAACAACTTGAAAATTTTATCTCCTTCCTCTATCCAGTGAAAAGATTTATGTCTTTTATTGACGATGTCCATCATTGGTGCAGAAAGTCCACTAAAATTTCTGATGAACTTCCTGTAAAAAATAGCTAATCCATGGAAGATTCTAAATTCAAAGATATTCTTTGGCGATGACCATTCTTTGATCGCTTTTACTTTCTCAGGATCCATCTTCAACTCATTCGAAGAGATTATGAACCCCAAATAAATGAGCTCATTCTTCATGTTAGATGACTTCTTCATGAAAGATGACTTATTCAGGTTTATCAACAAATTCTCTTGTTGCAACATCCTCATCACTAGAGTTAAGTGTCTCAAGTGTTCTTCCTCAGTCTTACTGAAGATCAATATATCATCAAGATACATGATTACAAACTTTCCAATGAAATCCTTCAAGACTTCGTTCATCAATCTCATAAAAGTACTTGGCACATTCATCAAACCAAATGGCATGACAAGCCATTCATATAGGCCTTCATTCATCTTTAATGTTGTCTTCCATTCATCACCTTCTCTCATTCGAATCTAATGATATCCACTTTTCAAATCAATATTTGAAAAAAACTTTGCTCCACTTAAGCAATCCATCAAGTCATCCATCCTCAGTAAAGGGAATATGTACCTGATGGTGATTTTTTTTATCACCCTTGAGTCTATACACATCCTCCATCCACCATCCTTCTTTGTATTTAACACTATTGGTACAGCGCATGGACTCAAGCTTTCCCTAAGCAATCCATTGTCCATCAAATCCCGGACTTGCTTCTTAACCTATTCATTCTCCTGCGGCGTCAACCTGTACATTGCTTTGTATGGTAAACTCGCTCCTAGTATAAGGTAAATGTGATGTCTTATAGTCCTGATCGGTGGCAATGAACAAGGTAATTCATCTACCATTATATAAGAAAAATTCTCTAGCAGTTCCTGAATTTCCTCTGGTGGAACATCTATCAAAGTACTGGTCAAAATGACTCTAGGTTTTCTTACTACAACAAACTGCATATCTTCATCTTTCTTGATGTCATCAAGAAACTCCTTCCCACTCATGAGAAGTATAGTATTTCTTGTTTCTTTCTTCACCTTCTTGTCTTCAATTGGTAGAAACATATGCGTTCTACCATTCTTCTCTAAGGTGTATGTGTTATTTCTCCCATCGTGAACAACATTTATGTCACATTTCCATGGTCTACCCAACAAAAGATGACAGACATCCATGGGAATAACATCACATAAGATTTCATCCATGTAACCCCCTATTTTAAATTCAACTAAACATTGTTTAGTGACTGTTACCTGATGTCCTTTTTGCAATCATGAGACTTTATATGGGCTCGGATATGAAACTGTCTCCAATTCCAGTTTCTCCGCCATTTCTATGGATACTAGGTTATTTGTGCTTCTAATTCCACTATTACCTTCCATACCCTATCCTTAGTCTTGCAAGAATTTCTAAACAAAATGTTTCTTTGGACTGGATTCTCCGCCTCTTTCTCCGACTTCAAGAGAATTTTCCTCATCATTAAGGATCTTCCACCTTCTGCATCTTATGCCTCAACGTTTTGCCTTTGCGCTTATGAAATGTGAGATTCGCCTCCTCCATATATTTTTCTGTTAGGACATTCAAAAGATTTGTGTCCCATCTTTCCACATACAAAACACTTTATCTCACCTCATATGCCTCTTCCTCTTCCTCTTGCTCGCGGAAACATGTTTTTGTCGGCATATTGTATTCCCTGTGAACTTCCTCCTCTTTTAGAGTGAGTATGACTTTTATTTTCTTCATCCTTGGGCTTCTATACTCTATCTTGGGAAATTGCTTTGCCTTTTCCCTAACTTCTACCTCTGCCTCTTTGACCTTGTTTTCGGGCCAATTTTTCTTATTCCCTCGGAGCATTTTGATAAGCATCTTCTACATTCATGTTTGTCACCATGCTTGTTGGGCCCTTAGTTTTTGGGAAAGAATTGCGCAATTTTTGGCTAAGCACAAGTTGTGCAAACTTCATCAAAGCCTGGGAGAAAGAGTAACAGAAAGCAATTGTGAAAGCCAATGCAATGCCAGCTAAGTAACAAATAGTTGCAACAGAACAAGAGAGAATGCAAGCCAAGAAGGAAGACATAACCCAACTATATATAGGGTTGAATATAATTGTGAATGGGTTCATTCATTGGCATAAGCACTCATTAGTTGATACCTCATTCATCATTGGTTGATTAGGGTTAATTTGAGTCATGTTGATCAGAGTCACCCAAGTTTTGGGATTAGTGTTGGTTCTTGTTGTAGGTCGAGAGAATAAAAGGATGAGTTTGTAATGAATTAGAACTGTCAGTTGGAGATTTGGAGCTCTGAGATATGAGTTCAG
Source organism: Picea glauca (assembly GCA_000966675.3). Taxonomy (NCBI): domain Eukaryota; kingdom Viridiplantae; phylum Streptophyta; class Pinopsida; order Pinales; family Pinaceae; genus Picea; species Picea glauca. Next base: position 673,438 of record JZKD02S0263737.1, read on the forward strand.
AGTCGAGAGTCTATAATGAGACTTTCTTGTAACTCTGAGTCTGTAAGGAAGGAAAGATTCTGGAGATAATAGGATGCAAGACCAAATTTCAAAACATGATGTGTTTTTGTATGTTACTTATGCATTGCAGTGTTTCTTTATGAATTATGTGTTCTACTTAATGGTTCAACGTTTAGATGGTTTCTTGCGTCATAAGTAGGTTCACCTCTTGCATTTAGATGTTTTAGGTCTGATAATGTATTTTGCGCAAGAACAGGAATGAGTTCTGACTGATCTATGGATCCCCTTTAGTCTTCTCCCTACCCTTCCCTATCTATCTGTCTCAGCAGCACTTCGGGTGAGACTTCTTCTCTTCGTAGGAGATGAAAATGCCAACACTCTAGACTACACGGTACCTTTTGTTGGTAACTTGAGAAGGACCCTGGTTTGATCAAATTCACACCAACAAAATGGTTCTGTTGCCGGGACCTGTGTAAAAAGGGAACCTGTAGGGAGAATGTTGCCACCGATCCATAGATCTGGCATTGATCAATGGTGGGAAAGGAGTTGTGATGCCTTGATATGGAAAGAAGCAGAACAAAGGGGAAAGTTAGTGGAAAACACACGCGAAGCAATATTTTACTCAGAAATATTGAGCGACTAGTATGAGATTTTATGGGTTAAATTCCCGGAAGAATTTTTTCACTGGATAAAGAGGCTCCAAGAAGCTCCAGAGTTCCAAGGATGGACCAACAAGATTTGTGCATGGGATACTGAAAATTTAGCAGTACTCCAGAGGTTGGATTGCCCAATTACACGAGTTGTGGATTTCTGGGTTAGCACCATGCTAGAGGGATACATAATTGAATTTGCAGCTGAGAATCACCAGTGCTTCTCATGGGCAGAGGAAATTTTCAATAAAGGCGCAGGGGAACACTGTTGAGAGAAATCCCCCTTTGGATTAAGGTTTTCTTGATGTAGGAAGAAATGTTGATTATGTGCCTGACCAAGATGGCAGCGTAAACACCCTCGCTTGGGGTAGGGTGAGACGGGGTGAAATTCATGGCGTGAGAGAGGGGAAGGGTTCTTTGAAAAATGGTGGGGAAACAACAAGAAAGGGACTCGGGAGATGAGCGAGCCTTGAAGAGAGCCACCATAGTTGAGAAGTGGTGATGAAACAAGATCAAGAAATCTATAAGACAGTCTGAAAAGTTGAGGAAAGAATTCAGAGAGGGAGAAGTAGAGGAAAGATAGATGGAAGAATTGCAGAAGATGAGAAGACAAGAATGACTGGCCAGTCAAATATTGAATGAGAGAGAAGCCGAGAGAGAAAGAATCCCCTAGGAACCAAGACGAGAAGGAGAAAGCACAGAGTAAAGAGAGGAGGAAGCCGACGTGAATCTTGGAGGAGAAAGAGAAAAATTTTCCCCGATAATAGGAAAGATCGGGAATCCAACCGAAGAGATCGTCCCAGTGGAAGCTAACAAGACCCCCTAGATCAAATAAAACCACCCCAAAGGCAATGGAACCAGCTCCGAATCACCCATACCCCAAGTTCCTTTTATACAAATAGTAAGTTTGATACTACCTTCTCATGCTAGTTCTATTCCAGTACAATTAGTTAATCAGTCACAACCAGGAAGTGTGAGTACATGGAGGATATTGGGATCCCCTGGTAGATCACAACCAGGAACATTAGGGTTCATATTGTTTCAAACAACAAGATCGACAATGGCCAATGACGTAGGAGGTTTGCTTGCCTGATACCCTAAATTTTGGGGTAAAGGAGATGAAGACGTTGAGCAGCACTGGTTCTTGTGTGAAGCCATATGGATATCCAGAGGGACTTCGGACATGAATAAGTTGGTTGAGTTCCAAACTACCTTGAGAGGTCACGCTCTCAAGTGGTACATTAATATCATTGAACCAGGGGTGCCAGGGACGCAAGGTCAAGCATTTACACTCAGTCAGGTACGAATGAGGTTCATAGAAGAATTCAAACTACCTCAGTTAGAACAACAGGCTCTGTCCGAGTTGCAGGACATCCAAAAGAGAGAATTCGAATCAGCCTGAGAGTACAGCCAGAAGTTTAAAGATCCATAGGAAGGTTGGCACATCCTTTGACTCAGATTCCACTAATGCAACAGTGGATAACCACATTAACAGACACCTTGGAACAATCGATGAATATTGAATCCATGGTGGGATACCCCGAGAGTTTAAGAGTAACCCGACTCCTGGTAGATGCGAATCTGACGCAACTACAAGGGCAGATATCAGCACTAATAGAAAATATTCAGGAGTTGACGATACCTATACCAGGACAGCCATAGGTTTGATGCACAAGATGTTATATGGAAGGTCACTTGGTGAATGAATGTCCCCAAATGAGGGGACTGGGACATCCTCAGACTCTAATGGTAACCCCACCAGGACCCATGGGAGGAGTTGCACAAGTATCGATGAATTCGTCATTCCATCACCTTACCCCATATCATGCTTTCCCAGGAGGCCAAGTAGCGCCAACAACAGAATATTGTGAGATCTGTAGAATCCATGGGTATGGGCCAAGACAATGCCCCATCATGCAGAAGTATTCGACAATGTTGAACATAGTACACTCTGAGTTCTGCGCCTCCACTACGCATACTACCAATTAATGTCGAGCGTTGGATGCACTTGTGGAAATATTAGACCGAACAACATTCAGGGTGAACGAAAACCCTCAGGGGACAGGACAAGATCAAGGAGGAGGAGGTGGAGGATATTTCAAAGGATGAAGAACTGGGGAACGAGGACCAAGTAGATGTTATAACTATGATGAACAAGGTCACTTAGCTAGAGATTGTCCTCACCTAAGACACCCATGGTTCTCTCATTGCAGAACCAACGGACACGCAATTGAAGACTGTCCATAGTTAATTGAAAAATGGGAAGACAGAGTACGACAAAGAGGAACTAACCTTATCAGTTCTTATATCAAAAGGATCTCTAAGGGATAATTTCCCAGCCTTAATATCGTTACTCGAGGAGGAGAAAAGATAGGATTTGATGTTGATACTCTACCTCAGATCTAAAAAGAATCACCAAAGGGAGACAGGTATGACCCCCTAAAGAAAAACTTGATCTTTAAAGATTCCATAGAAGTATTCCATAACATTCTTAGTCATGAAATGCAAGAGAACCCCCCCCCAGTCGAATGTTTACCCTAAGATGGCACAAGTCCTTGCCTAACCCCCTGCACCCAGAAACCCTGTAGCCATACCAAGACATCCTGAGAAACCTCAAAATGCAGTTGACCTCTGGTTTCAAATATTCTCTGACATTTTTGGGAATGATCAACTCACATAAAAGTTGTGCAATGCACTATATCTAGTCCTAGGGAATGAAGAAACCTCAGAAGCAAGGATAAGGGCTAATATTCCTGAGAAGAGTACTTAGAGAGTGCAGTGAAGAAAAGTAAGAACGGGAAAAGAATTATGACTGGTATCCCAATTAGATGACTTCGAAATTAAGGCTGTCATGTTGAACCTAGGGTCATATGTGAACATTCTTCCCGACAAAAATTGGGAAGCCTTAGGAAAACCGAGACTGACCTATTCCCCAATTCAGTTGAGAATGGAAAACAAATACTGTATCTTTCCCATAAGAAGACTGGAGAATGTGGAAATCAATGTAGCAGGAGTAAAAACAGTGGCAGACTTTGAAGTCATTAAGATCATGGGAGACAAGGACCCCTACCCTATGCTACTTGGCATCGATTGGGCCTACAAAAGCTATGCAGTGATCGACCTACAAAAAGACATCATGAATTTTGAAGCTGAGGGAATCAAGGTAGTTCAACATTTCAATCCATATGTAGGACTCAGATACACAGAACCAACAGATAATAATATGGAAGTAGAATACCTAGACTAGTTGTACACCGTAACAGTTGGAACAAGAAATGACTATATAAACCCTATTGTGGATGGATCAGTAAGCTGGAGAAGCATACATTTAGAAGACGAGGATTTGTTACTGGATTTTGATAGTTGGAAATAGGGCTTGCACAAAACATTCTCAAGAATATGCGCGACTGTCAGAATGACCAGATGGGTTGGGACCGAAGTTAGAGAACACCCAGTATATGATGACACCTCAAACCTAGAAAACTTTTTGCAGAACATGGAAGAGAAGGTGAGAGAAGATCAAAGAATCTCGGTACTAGATATAGATTTTCAGAACAACCCTACCAGATGGTGGGCCACTCATAAATCCATACTCGAAAATTGGGACAAAATGACGCAAGCTCTCAAATACAAGTTCGAGAATAAGGAGTAGCTGGAATCAGAAATGCAAACGGATTTTCAAGTTGTGCAACTATTCAGCGGAGAATCTGATCCTAGAATACACATTGAATAGTGCGTGACACAGTGGCAGGCTACGGAGATACCCTCTGACTTCTAGGTTCAGGTATTTCCCCAGTCTTTAGGCCCAATCCCAAAATATTTGTTCATACATGAAGAAACCACAAGACAGACCAGTGACTAGCAGACACTAACAACTAAATTTTTCAAATACTTATGAATCTCAAGTAAGTACATTGAGCTTGAGCTAGCCCTACAAAAGATTAAAGAACTTTTGTTTACAACCAATAGTGATAGAAGACCAAATTTTGTAGTGTGTCCCAAGCATATCCAAGAACTTCAGACTAAACTCCACTTACCCTTGACTGAAAATCCTATAGAATGTTATCAAATTAGCAAAGATTCAAAAATCCTAGATGAATTAGAAGGACCGAGAAACCTAGCCATCAAAGAGATAGAGGGGAACCGAGAAATCCAAAACACCATACCCAGTCAGATCGATAGTTCCTACAACCACCCATTGAAACTGCACAGACTCAATATAGGGATTGCAGAGCAACCCAAGATATCTATGGTAGGAGACTACTGGGATGAGAAAATCAAGAAATATAGAGTTTACTAGGGGAATACGAGGATCTGTTCCCAAACAATTTTTCAGAATTGAAAAGAATCAAAGGAGTCATGGGAGAAATGAAGATTGAGTTAAAACCAGGATGAAAGCTTGTCAGACATAGACCATATTGTCTTAACCTAAGAGTAAAAGAGAAGGTTAAGAAGGAAATTGATAAGATGTTAGAATCATGTCTCATTTTTTGCAGTAGAAGAGGCAGAATGGGTCAGCCCGATAGTCAATCAGAGCAAGAAAGACACTGAGGATATTAGAGTCTATGTAGACTACAAAAGCCTCAACTCTACCTATGTGCACGAGCCTTTCCCAACACCCTTTACTGACGAGGTGCTAGAACAAGTTGCGGGGAAGGAAGCATACTCATTTACAAACGGTTTTTCAGGAGACCATCAAGTCAAGATTGTTGAAGAAGACAAAAGAAAAACTACTTTCATTACAGAATGGGGATCTTTTGCATACAATGTAATTCCATTTGGGTTAAAAAAATCCCCTACAATTTTCTCTAGGATTGTGATAGCATCCTTTAGAGAGTTCATTCACAAATTTATAGAAGTCTATATGGATGATTGGATAATATATAGTCTTCTTAAGGAACATGTAACACTGCTAAGGTTAATGTTTGACAAATGCAGAGAATTGCAAATCTCATTAAATATCAGAAAGTGTATCTTCTGCGTGCCACATGGAAATCTATCAGGCCACATAGTATGTCAAGAAGGAGTATTGGTACACCCATCCAAAATTGCGGTCATTGTGAATATGACACTGCCTACAAGTGATAAATAGTTGTGCTCCACACTAGGACACACAGGTTACTACCGCAGGTTCATTCGAAGATATGCCAACATTACTGCACCTCTGGAAAACCTCCTGAAAAAGGATGAAACATTCCAAAGGACTCCCGAATGTGACAAATCATTTGAGACACTTAAGGAGAAACTCATTACAGCACCAATTCTGATATTCCCAAACTGGGTGAAGGAATTTCACGTACATGTAGATGCTTCAGGAATTTCCTTAGGAGCTATCCTAACGCAACTCAGAGATGGAGCTATGGATCATCCCATCTAATTTGCGAGTCGGAAGTTGTCACAAGTGGAACACAACTATACAACAACAGAATAGGAGGGCTTAGCAATGATCTATTCTTTACAAAAATTCAAACACTATATGTTAGGGTCTCATTTAAAATTCTTTACTGATCATTCCACATTAAAATACCTAGTTAACAAACCAGTGTTAGAAGGGAGAATTTGTAGATGGCTACTGTTATTTTAGGAATTTTCCTTTGAAGTCATTGTCAAGCCAGGACGATGCAATGTTGGACCTGACGATCTATACAAACTAAAGTCAAGAGAAAGTGATGGAGTGGTGGATGACCAGCTCCCAGATGCAGATTTTTTCAGGATCGAGGCCATACCGGAATATATGGAGGACATAGAAATATTTCTCAGTATAGGGGTCTGTCTTGAAACATATTCCGCAACCCAAAAATGCCATATGGTCGTTAGAGAAACATATTACCAGCTGATCACCAGACAGTTGTACAAACTAGGACTAGACAGCATTCTCAAACGATGTGTCTTGGATCATGAAAGGCAGGATATACTATCGGAATTCCATAGTGGAATTGCAGGAAGACACATCGGAGGAAAGGCCACGAAACAGAAAGTTCTATAGGCAGGAGTTTGGTGGGAAACACTTTTCAAGGATGAAAAATCATATGCTATATCGTGCGATGTTTTTCAACAGGTAGACAAGCCATCACGCCAAGATGAACTACCAATACAACTATTTAGAGCTCTATAGGCATTTGAGAAATGGGCAGTTGACTTCATCGGACCAATCAACCCCACAGCCAAACATTCAAAGGCTAGATACATCATTACCACAACTGACTACCTTACCTTTTGGGAAGAAGCAGGAATGGTATAGGACTGTTTGACAAGTACTCCTGCCAAGTTCATTTTCAAAAACTTCATTACTAGGTTTGGATGTCTCAGGATCCTAGCCAGCGATTAGGGAGCTCACTTCATTAGCAACACTATAGCAACACTTACAAAAAAAATTATGATTTAACATCACAAGAGAAGTCCATACCACCCACAGGCCAACGGAACAGTCGAAGCCTTCAACAAAATCCTAGAAATGAGACTAACAAAGGTCTATTGCGCAAACCAAAAGGACTGGGATGATAGAGTTCCCGCGGTACTATGGGCCTACAGAACAACCACAAAGAAACTCCACAGATACACATCGTTCCAACTATTTTACGGGAGAGAGGTATTGGTGCCTGTAGAGTTCATCACTCCAACTCTGTACATTGCACGATCCATGTGTATGAAAGATGAAGAATCAGTGGCACAAAGACTTGCAGAGCTACAAGAACTTGAGGAAACCAGATTTATAGAAGACTTCCATCAGTCTTTTGAAAAGGCAAGACAAAAATCTTGGCATGATCAACACATTAAGACCAAGGTATTTACACAAGGGTACAAGGTGTTACTCTATGACAGCAGATACCAGAAGCGTCTTGGCAAGCTGAATATGCACTGGTTGGGACCCTTCATAGTTGCGTAGATCCGACCATCAGGAACAGTCCAAAATGCACAACTGGATGGTGTGTTATGACCAGAATGGGTGAATGGTGCTTGCCTGAATACCTACCTACCCCAAAACGAATAAATAAGGACAGTCGCTCCAATCCGATGGAGCTTGTACACTAGTTAGATTTGAGTTTCATTTTCTTTCTAAAATTTTGTAAATTCAATTAATAATGTCCAGGTGTGCAATGTCGCGCCATAACACATAGTTCATTTGTTTTTTTTAAAGCGTTGGTCGATACAAAACTGACGACTCTGCAATACATGACCTGAAGCATGAGAAATCCCATTAATGACAATCATTAAGGATGACGGAGACAACCTTTGTGGTCGGAGGCGCCATGAATCCAAATCCAATCTGAGTTATAGGCCATGCAAACCCAGTCTAGTCACAACCTTTATTTCCACTCTGGTACCCCTTCTGATGTCGTTTAGACATAATGCCGCATTATGCCAATATTCCATAGAATTTTGCGCTGGGACACCCACCTGTCAAACAAAAATGTCTCAATTCAGCCACGTCCCTAGTCCACTCAAATAAGTAAATACCAAGATATCCCAATAGGATTTACCTCGATTAAACCGTCCCATCAGATAAATCACACCCGGATTGTGTCCATACAGTCATGATGATTAGTATTTACTGATAAAAATTACCTGTTAAGCTAAGTATAAGACTCTTTGAACTCAGCTGAGAATGTATTGTTTCTAAAACGAGCATAGCCATTTCCGAACTCAGCAGTGAAAACCAGTTGGGCCCATTGTAAAATCTGCAGACGTAAACCTAGCTCTTACCTGTTATAGAAGTGTGAATGCCAAGAGCCACAACAAGTTGAGGTTCCATGTCTAAAGAAGCGGTACCAGATGAGCCCTGCAACCCCTAGGTCGAAATCATGGTTGATATCAAAGGGAAGATAGAGAAAGTCAAGCTCCTCGACCTTGATATCACAGATTCATCCTTGTTCCCACAGATGCACATAGACGTATTTTGGGAGATGTCTCTGGATAGATCCAGGGACATAAAATTTGTAACAAAATAAGGGTTCATCAACTTATTTAACTCAACCATCATGAACCTAAGAGACTTACCAGTCTTTGATACGACATGCGAGATGGTGCGCTGCACAAAATTTCTAATAAGAAGAGTGCATGCTAGAAGTCTATGGTTGGATAAGTGGTATCCAATCCATGCACAATATATCTAGCAGTTCACTGGACTAGCCTCCCAAGGAGAGGACGTGTCGAAGGGATTTCAGGGCCTTGGCAAGCATAGGAAAAAGAAAGGCGAGCCTAGCCTATACGAGAAGTTTAACACAAAATGAGGAGGGCGCACAACATTCATTGAACCAATACTGCCCGAAACAGTCTGGACTAGCTGCTACATCATAACCAACAAGGTTATGAGGTTGTACTATAGGGGAGAATGCACTCTATATGCATTATCAGTTGCCAACTTTTTCACACAAGGAGCAGTGTTCAATTGGTGTAGTTTCCTATTGGAGGAACTACTAGTAGCTTGCGAGGAAGCACAGGAGAAGGGAGAAGCATTCACCTATGGATACCTACTTGTGGAATTCACAATGCTCAAATGGAAGCCACCTGTAGGTAGACAACCGAAAATACTAGATAAGGGGTGCATGGCGAAGATGTTCGAGCCATGGCAGTCCATACCAGACTCAAAGAACAAAACACTCAACAATGCAGCCTTTTCCAAATGGTATAATTCTATGATAGACGCAATCCAGAGGTTGTGCATCCCGCAGGATATCCTCAATTGCAACACGAGGAATATCGCCTTCAGCATGAACTGACACAACACATTCGTTTGGCCGAGACATGCCAGCTAGGAACATTTCCACACACGGATGCTACCATTCTATTTGGATGAGGAAGCTTTCGATAAGGAAGTCATGTCATGGCCAAGAGTTAAACACGACCCACGTAAATCAGGGATGCATTACATTTTTCCTGCGTAGTTGCTCAAGAAAAAAGAAAAGGAAGTAGGAGAGGGATTGAGTTCAGGCCCTGAGCAGAAGAAGCCAGATTCTCTGACACAAGTAGACTCATAGGAGGAATAAGATATACTACAACTAGAGCAAATAAAAAGAACACCCCCCCCCAATAGCTACCGAATGATGTTGTGTTGTTAGGTCCGCAGGTTAACCAGACCTTCGACGCTATGCTTGGTACCGAACCAGTGGTGTGTTGGCAGCCATTTCACATTTTTATCCTATCTTTATAAGCTGCCTACACAAGTGTTTTGGAAACCTTGATTCTCATCGCAAGCTTTTGAATAAAAAAAGACTATTATTTTTCGCATTTTCACACCTACCTTTTGTCCTCGTTTTCAAGACTGCAAGCGTGAAAACTTTGATTTCAAAGTCACGTCAATGGCATTAAAATCGTCATTGAATTATTATGGTTACTCTTGTCTATGTGTTCATTGCATTTCCAATTTAATTATGGTCACACAGTTGGCAAGACACCAAAACCTTTACTCATTTGGCATTTTTTTGTTGTTAGTATGACTTCATTTTTGTAAGACTGTGATGATATTCTAGTGATTGTGATTAAATCATTGATTTAATGGTGGTTTGATGTACTTTGATAAAATTCCTTAGCACATTGGTTTCATGAAAACACATTGACATTGTGGTTAGACCCTCGGTGCAATCATTTCATATAGCACATACTTGTTATGATCGAACCCTTGGTGCTGATTTCGAAACATTATTTTGACTTTAAAACCATGCAAACACTATTGCTTATGCAAATAATTTGTGTTGACTTACCATATTTTTCATTAATTGTTTGAATGACATTGCTTTTAACACATTACAATAGTGATTTGAATCACCATATGCGTCGTCGATTGTACAGTTGGATATGACTATTTTGCATGAGTTGATTTCGTTTCACCACCCTTGCACACTTGGGCATTAATGCCTACCTTCTATCCCGGGTCACCTCTGTTGGTTTTGGGGAAATCCCTGAGCTTTTGATCCTGCGTTTACCCTATCCAAACCCTTGCCCATTTTCTCGGATCACTGTGTGCTCTCGTCTATGGCACCTGTGGTGCACATAGAGCCTAATGGCAGCCAAACACTCTTGTTATTCGACAATGCTCATAAGGATTTGGAAAATAGTGGTTGGCTGGTGTTTATCCAAAGATTTGAGGGTTTCAACCTTTCGGTTTCCCAACGGTTCGCCCTCACCTTCGACGGCTACAGGGATAAGGTCGCAGACATACAGCTCAAGCTAAATGAGGAATTCCTAAGCTCAGCTACAGGACTACTAGCTACAGGGCAAAGGTGGTTTAAAAATTACAAAGTGGACGAGGTGTCATGGCCGCTCCTATTCACATCAAGAAAGATTGTTAGTTGTGATAGAGGTATGCCTGTCACTGCCCTCAAACCCAGGTGGAACGATCTTTTGGAAATTGTTAAGCAGTTTGTGACCTGCGAAGGTCGTTATGGCTTGGTATTTCTGTATCATCTTCAATTATTGATGAATTTTATAGACTACCCTCGAAATATGCCACATTATCTCTTACGTAGTCTTTACAAGATGTCCAAATGATTTAAGCGTGAGAAGGCTGATAGTATCCTTTTCCATCACTGCTTGATCAAACTCATTATCGTCCAGCATTTGAGCCTTAGTGGTGACTGTTGGCAAGCCTTCCTATCAAGGAATGTATTTTCCACTCCCGAGTCTGTCCAAGTGGACAAGGTTGTGGTTACTGAAACTCTGGTTGTGCCAGCCATGCCACCTCCTACCCTACTACCCCCTGTCAAACCCTCAGATTTCCCCAACCTTGACCTACCTGATACCATCGCCGACCCATGTACTAAATACAATATTAAGGCCGTGAAAAGGCCTATGAGGAAGAAAGGAAAAGGTGATATTGGTGTCAACAGTAAGGGAAATAAGAACTCACGATGGATATCCATATGTGCTAGGAACAAACCCAAGTAAAACATTGAACAGAAGCCAATAGTGCTGAGCGAGGACTCGGAATCTGAAATTGAAAGTTTCTTGATTGAGGACTACCCTTACTCCCATGGCCTCTGCTCCATGGAACCTTATGAATATGTTTCCAATTTACCTTCGTGCCTCAAAAATGACCCTAAATTCCCGGGAATTAAGCTTCACAGTGACACCCCTGGTAACTTGAAAGAACCCTCGCCTGTAATTCCAAGGCCTGATCAATCACCTTGTATCCAATGCAATTCCAGGCTTGAACGTTACTACACCAGCGTTCCCCTGTTGCAATCTAAGATTAAATCATTAGAGGAACGAGTTATAGTGCTGTCAAAGGAGAACAACAGGATAGAAGCCAACGAGAAGAAACAAAAAACCACCAGTTCAATTTTCTTCAGAAATGTCAAGGCAACAACAGCCTTTGTCAATTCAAATTTATCATGATCAAATCATTTTCTTACTTCCCAGGTATGTATTTCAACATCGATTTTGTTTTATAAGTTGGTTTGAATTAGTATGACCGATTGGGTTTGCTTTCGTTTAGTTCTGTTCGAATAGATTCAAGAAACGATTATGTTTTGTTTTGAATGATTATTTTCGTTTTGGATTATAATTGCATTCGATCTGTACAGAAGATTTGTTTGCTAAACTCGGACACAGCTATGTTTTGATTGATACGATTTTTCATTAGCATATCGATTATGTCGGCCCTAAGTTAGTTCGATCCATTTCTTTTGGTTTGATTTTGAAACGATTCTACGTGTTTGAATTAGCATGGTATTTTATGTATGCAATGCATCAATATCAAATATTGGTTTGATAAATACAATGTAACCTATTGATTCGAAAAAACAACTCTGTTAGTTTTGGATTTAAAAAACGATTTTGTTAAGTTCTGAGTCGACATAAAATATTTTGTTTGTATTAAATGAATATGAAAGATTTGTTTGATCGGTTATAGTCTGTTTCGTTTGAGATTGATTCAAAAATGATTTCATTGGTTTCGAATTATCAAAATGATTATGTCTGCTCCGAATTGGTAATAAAAAGCGTTTGACAGATTGCATATCTCCTGTTATCATTTGATTAATTAAATTACGATTTCATCTTTTTCAAATTGGCATAAAGAATCTGGTTACTTCTAGCATGAATGATTTGCTTTGTTTTCAACTAGCAATTAAAGATTTGGTTTAATAGGTCAAATATATTTATGTTATCGTTTGATTGATTTAAAACGGTTCTGTTTTCAAATTAGACTAGCTACAGAATCACAAGATTCTGTAGCTAGTCTTAAGATTTTGATTTTTGTTAATTTTATCAATAAAAAATTATCTAAACTTGTGTATTCTTGTCTACCCACTGGTACCTACGAATTTCACTGACAAATTGGATATACTGTGGCAGTTTAGATATAGTTTTTCTTTAAGCTGTTAGTCATAGGAAGAAATAGGGACTTGGGAGATTGTTCCCAATTTTTTTGTAAACTATTTTGATAATTCCGACATGGATGTTTTACCCTGTGGTCTTTAAATACTTGTTATTTTTTGTAATGAACCCATCATCACTGTTGGGAGAACAAGACTATGGATTTATGATGATACAGACTTGAATGGAAGTCGATCTTTTGTAACAGCTTTAGCCTTCAATTCATCATACTTTCATTCAGGTTATGTGCATTTTAATTTGTGATTAAGTCATTGACTACTTTAGATATAAGGACTTATTACAGGTTAATTCATTGTGATTTAAATTATATCCATGTCTTATGTATCTCAGTTTTAGCATAGTAATTACTCCGTTTCCATTTAATGAATAAAGGTTTATCTGCTTCATTAAATAAATTGTTTTTCTACAGATCTTCACACAGGGATTTATCTAACTGTGATGATTTATAAATCATAAAGATTGTTATCAGTTTTATGTCTTGTTTGTTCTCTTGTTTATATTCAAAATAGCACTGTCGCTTCCTATTTATAAGAAGCTTGTGAAAAATCTAGTGTGGGGTTCCTCCCATCGAACAGCTGAATTGGATACTTTGCACGGGACAAATCGGAAAGCGTTATCACAGGTTAGTTTATTAGTGTTATTTAAGTAGTTTAGATAGGTATATATATAGTTCAGATTTATAGTTAGGATTATTATTTTAATTGCTCAGCTTAGATAGTTATAATTTTAGTTCTTTTTCATAAAATTATAAAAAATCAAAAAACAATAGTTTTGTTGTCATGGGACAGTTTACAAATGATTTTTTCAGGTTTTCATTTAAAATCTGTAATCTGTAAATATTGTACATTTCTGATTAAGATCTAATTATGTTGATAGCTGAACATTTAATTTCATATAATTATTGTTGTATAATATTAGACAATAGTCTATATATATTTATTTCAGATTTGATTATTAGTTTGCTTTAGTTGTTGTTTTCATTTATATTAGTTCCTTTAGTTAGTTTTCTTTCTTTTTCCCTAGGACTTAGATCGGCCAACGGAGCCGCTAAACCCATCGGGGTGGATTATCCTAAACGGCTTGGGTTATTTAGACAACCCCAGACCAGATCCACTCCTCCAGTTGACGAGCGTTCATTTTCGCCCGTCAACAAATGGCGCTAGAAGGAGGGCCTGAAACTTATTAATGGCACGAGGTGGTCGTAAGACTCCTCCACCACCTAACCACTCACCTATAGTGACAAGAAGTCATTCAAATGACAACATCGTCCCTCAAACAACAACCACATCAAACGTCGATCTACGGATCACAGTTGAACCAATAACCCCAAATCCTACAGGTGGTGATGTACAAGAGATTGTCTGCCAATCTCTATTAAGAATACATAGTGCCTTAACCTGTCTAAGACAACCAAATCGGCCTTTGGACCAACCTTTATACTTCTCTGATATCAGAGAACAGCTTGGAGGCACTAACCTCACTTTAAACCCTACAGATCCAATCCTCACTCCTGCTGCAGGGGGAATCTGGAATACCACCCTCACCACCTCCATCACCCCCTTCTTCTTCTGGAGAAGACTCTTCTGACGATGACAGTTCCCCTTCTCAGCCTTCCACACCGCCTACACCAATGGCCAACCAGAACAATCCTGCCAGACCTTGGCTCGACCAGGATGTTGTGGCCGTACCTGGGCCTCAACATCCCTTACCCAAACATCCAGAGAAGTGGCTTCCCAAGTTTGACCTTGACTCTAAACAGTTCACAGAAGATCACATTAAAAATTTTATGTTAGCCATTAGACTCCGTAATGTCGAGCATGAAGACGTAGTTTGTAGATTTTTCCCCTATACTTTCGAGGGCAATGCCTCTACTTGGTACTTTGCCCAGCAACCCCATACCATTGTGTCTTGGGAGAAGTTCGAATCCTGTTTTCTTGAGAAATTCGGTGACGATAAGTCCCCAGCAGTTCTAGTCATGGAGCTCTCTAGCTTAAGAATGAACCCAAAAGAGAAAATTAAATACTTTAATCAAATATTCTTAACACTTAAGAACCGAATCCCTATGGATTCCATGTCTGTCGAGAATCTTATCATAGAATACTATACTAAAGCCTTCCATCTAAGAAATCTACGTTGTTAGAGGCCTTTGAAGAAGCCAGCCAGATTAAAAAAGACATCCTTAGTTTAAAGGACACTACTAGCAACGAAACAGAGACTAGTTCATCTTCCAAAAAGAAGATCGAAATCCTCCCTAGACCTGCTCAAAATAAAACACAACCTGAAAGCTCATATTTAGAAAACTTAACTAAATTCGTTCAAAAACTGTCAAATCAATTTATAGATTTGAAAAGGATGGATGAAGAAGATTCTTTGAGAAAAGGGCCCTACAAACCCCCGTTCAGGAAGCCTTTTCCCACCAACCGACCTAATCCAAATACCAAAGGCCTAAATCTAGAAAGTCTGCAATTCGCCCTTCAAACAATTCTAGAAGCCCAGGATAACTTGATGCCTCCTGAGATTCCTGAGGAGGCAGTCAAACAAGAGATATTTGAAGAAGAAGAATATTCTCCGAACATTTTTGGAAACTTCTCGAATAACATCTTTCAAGCTAACTTCGAGACAGTTCATCCCTACAATACTAGGAGTAAGACAGCAAACAAACCTCCTTCCGAAAACACTACGATTTTTCCCCCAAAGAAATCTAAACCAGCTGAGACTAAACAGAGTCATGTGAACCCCAACTTAGATTATGATTTAGTTGAAGATCTAAAAAATTTAAGGGCTAACATTTCTATCTATGAATTATTAAAATTTCCATTTTTGCTACAAAAAATGTTACAAAACATCGCAGAGAATAGCAAAAATGGTAATTCAAACGGTAACAAGGTTGTTCAGAACAAAGTTCCTCAGAAGACTTCAGCTAAGAATATTCCTGATAATCACGATAAAGGAAACCTTCCTATAAATAATGTAACAAATGTAGATAAATTATCTTTAGAAACTGCGAGTAAAAAGCCACAAACTTCCACACTTAGTACTCGTAGGAATGTACCTCCATTTTTGTTAACTTTCGAAATCTTTAACAGAAACGTGCACAATTGTATGGTAGACTCAGGAGCATCATCCAATGTGATGCCATGGTCTGTATGTCAGAATATTAATGTTGAAGTTGAACTATCCACTTTACAAATCATCAAACTTGATCGAACTAGTGTTAAGGTTATAGGCGAATTAAGGAATGTGCTTATAAGATTATCGTCTAACCCCAAAGTTCATCAAGTTATTGATATTATTGTTGTGGATATTCCAGAAGTTTATGGTTTGTTTCTAAGAACAGACTGTTCGGAGAAACTACACGGCTATTTCGCAACAGATTGGTCTCACCCGTGGCTTCCAAAGAACGACAAGCCCAACAAAATCAAGGTAAATCGTGAACGCTACCTTAAGTTCATGGTCACAGATTTGAATGATACCAACGAACCATTTACACTTTCTGTTGATTCACACGAAATACAAGGGATGGATACCTTTTTTGGTAATTTCATGGCTGAGACTTCAGCTATCACCAATCCAGAACAACAGTCCGAGGTTGTAGCATATGTGCAGCCAGCAGCTTCTACACAATGGTCTTATTCACTCGATAAAAATCAAATTTGGTCTCTTTATTTCGATGGGTCAAAGTCCAAAGAAGGAGCAGGTGCAGGCTACGTTATTATTGATCCCTCAGGTAACAAAACTTTGATTACATGTAGGCTAGAATTTGAATGTACTAATAATACAGCAGAATATGAGGCTTTACTGCAAGGTCTCAGAAAATCTTTAGACATGAACATTCAAAACTTGGTTGTCTTTGGTGATTCCGAAATTGTGGTTAGACAGCTAATAGATTCTATCCACTGTTTGTCTTCGCATCTTAAAAGATACCAATCCGAGGTAGGGAATTTAATGAATAAGTTTTCTGCTTTCAATATAAATTCTATTCCTAGATTGAATAATTCTGAAGCTGATCTATTAGCTAATGTAGCTTCCAAACTCTTTCCTGCAGAAGGCTTGTCCCTGAATGCTTTCTCTGTCGAACTGTTGTTCAGGCCATCCGTTCCCGACAACATCACGAATTGGAGAGTCTTCGACGATGATCAACAAATCATTAGCTTCCTGCATATGGAATAAACTTTCCAAGGCGCGGTGATTGATGAATGCACTCATGACGACAATTTGCGCGACTTCACAGTAATACCAGATCCGAGAACTCTTGAATCTTCGTCGGACATGGTAAACTCGATCCCTAAATCTGTAGTTAGATTAGAGAAATTTTACGATCTCCAAGATAAATTCAAAAAATCGGTCAACTGTAAAACCAATAGTTCCTCGTTATCATATGAAAAAGTCAACTTAGGAACTAATGACAATCCACAGTGCATTAATTTAGGGGTGGGGTGTTCCGAACAAGAAAAAGATGCATTTATTAAATTGTTTAAGGAATTTAAAGATGTCTTTGCGTGGACGTATGACGACCTTAAAACTTTCGACCCTAACATCATACAACACATCATTCCTATGAAGCCCCAAACCTTACCCTTTCAACAAAAGTTAAGAAAAATGCACCCTAAACTCGAACCGACCGTTAAAAATGAATTGAATAAACTCCTAAATGCTAAGATAATTTTCCCTGTTAGGCACACTCAATGGCTTTCTAACCGTGTCCCTGTCCGGAAGAAAAGTGGGGAAATCTGACTTTGCGTCTATTTCTGAAACCTTAATAGAGCGTCTGATAAATACAACTACCTGGTCCCACCTATGGAACAGATCCTTCAACAGGTATCTGGTTCTGAGAGACTATCCTTATTGGATGGTTTTTTAGGGTATAACCAAGTCCTGATGTCTCCTCCAGACCAACTTAAAACTACCTTCCACACTCCATGGGGCACCTACGCTTACAGGAAAATGCCCTTTCGATTGATTAATGTCAGTGCCACTTTCCAGAGAGCGATGGACATCGCTTTCCGAGGTTTAATCAATAAATCCATCGTAGTTTACTTAGATGATGTTACTGTATTTTCCAAAAGCAAAAATGATCATCTAGCTCATTTAAGAGTTGTTCTACAGCGATGTTGTAAATACAGCATTTCCTTAAATCCTAAAAAATCTATCTTCACAGTAGAACAAGGTAAACTCTTAGGATTCATTATGTCAAGAAAAGGGATGATTATCGACCCTGAAAGGACACAATTCATCTCGAAACTTCCCCCTCCATCATCCAAAAAGTCTATTCAATCTTTCTTAGGCCAGATAAACTTCGTCAGGAGATTCGTCCCTAGTTTCTCCAAGATGGTCAGACCTTTACAGAATTTAATTAAGAAAGACGCACAATATCATTGGGGACCCTTATAAAATCAAGTGTTCAATTCAATAAAAAAGGCCATAATAGACACTCCTTCTCTACACTTTTGCTTCTGACCGCTCCTACGCTGTCGTCCTAACTCAAAAAAACCCTGAAAACAATGAAGTACCCATTGCCTATATGAGCTCTTCTTTCAAAGGCGCGGAACTTAATTACCCAGTGGTAGATCAGCAAGCCTACATTGTTTTCAAAGCAGTCAAACACTTCCTATCTTATCTTTTGAAATCTAGGACGAAAATTATTGTCCCTTACCCAACCGTCAGGAATCTATTAGTGCAGAAATAATTAGGCGAAAAGAGGGCAAACTGGGTTACTTCCTTGCAGGAGTATGATATAGAAATTACCCCAACTCAAATAGTGAGAGGCCAAGGGTTATGAAATTTAGTTGTTGATTCAGCAGCAGGACAGCAAGAGGAAAACGATATGTCAAACCTAGGACAGCACAATCAAAGTGCAATCTGTTGTGCACAAAACTCTGTCAGTCCATCGTATGACGATATAAAATTCTGTCTTGAACATGGGTCAGCCCCCCATCACCTGGATCCCACTAAAAGAAGAGCGTTAAGATTAAAATATACCTCTTTTCAGTTGATTAATGGTATTCTGTTTCGTCAAAAATTTGATGGAGTACTAATGTGCTGTCTTGACAAAGATGAAGCAGAAAAAGTCTTACTAGAATTGCACGCAGGAGAAGCTGGTGGGCATTTTGGTGGTGACACCACTGCCCATAAAGTTATGAGATTCGGTTACTACTGGCCCACACTTTTTAGAGACGCCCATGCCTTGTGTTGCAAGTGTATTATCTGTCAAAAAGCATCTGGGTGCATATAGAAACCAACCTTTCCTTTGCAGCCCGCCTCAGTAGACTCCCCTTTTCAGCAGTGGGGCCTTGATATTATAGGTCCAATCAATCTTCCATCCTCACAACAGCATAAGTTTATCATAACAGCCATAGATTATTTCACCAGGTGGTCTGAAGATGCCTCCTTAAGAACTGTGAATACCAGTCAAGTAATTGCCTTTTTTAAATCAAATATTATTACTCGTTTTGGTATCCTTGACTGTTTAGTATTTGATAATGCCTCTTATTTTTCGTCTCTTGAGATGAGCGAGTTCACTCTAGAAAAAGGAATTAAATTGAAGTAGTATGCTAGCTACTACCCCCAGGGCAATGGATTGGCAGAATCAACAAATAAGAATCTGATTAAAATCATCAAGAGAACAGTATCTGAAAATCACAAAAACTGGCATAACGCATTGTTAAATGCAATCTAGGCTGATAGGGTAAGACCAAAGACTTATGTAGGTAACTCTCCCTTATTTCTCTTTTATGGCAGAGAAGCAATTCTGCCACCACACATTCTTCTTCCCTCACTACAGCTATCATAGAAAATACAAGAGGAAGGCTTTCCCCCTTTAGAAAACCAAATTAATGCTTTAATGAAACTAGAAGAGGTAAGAGCTCAAGCTAAACATAAGTTAGATCAGCATCAACTAGTGGTCAAAAGCTAGTTTGATGCCAATTCTGCCTCTGATAAGAACTTCGAAGTAGGTGATCTTGTCTTGAAATAGGACAAACCTCATGAGGGGAAGGGAGAGAACACAAAATTTTAGAACTTATGGCTTGGACCATTTTTAATTGCTGAGAAATTAGGTCCCAGTTCTTTCCGATTACAAAATCTAGAGGGATAGCCTGACACCTATCCGGTGAATGGCCAAGCTCTGAAAAGATATTTTGCTTGATGACAACCCTTGTACACTGTGTAAATATTTTTCTTTTGTTTGCTTTTCTTTTACTATTTTGGTTTTGATTTTTCCCCTTGTACTTATCAGTTTGCATTTTTGGAAATACACATACCTGCATGCTGAACTATTCAGACAAAGAAAACAGAAAATTCTTTCACTGAAATGACTGTTGAAAAATTGTCTAAACATCAATTATATACTTCTGAAATTTACATCTGTGTTGAAAAGACTGTTGTTTGAAAGAAGTTAACTGATTTCGATCTGTGAGTAAAGCCTTTCACGATCATCCATTATCTTCTTACGATGTACCTGTTCCTTAAGGGAATAACTAAGAAGATGTCTCTCTGCCTTAGAATATTGGTTCTATAAATAAACCTTCTTTGGATCTTAATGAAGGACAATTATAAAAAATTATGTTGAGGTCTGTAAAAATATGTTTAAAATATCATGATTTTCAGCGTCACCCCGCTCAATTATACAGCTTTAAAAACCAAATAAATCATTAAAAGAGTTGTGGGAAGTGCTTGTAAACACACCGGGATGTTGAACAGGTCTGATGGCAGCGGGTAAATGCATGCATGACACCAAGACAACTTCGTCGGGGTACTGAACAGGCCCGCTGGCAGTGAAGTAATGTGAGGTATATGAACATTCGTAAGTATGAAATATCTTGACCTTAAAATGTCCTTTGTTTTGATCTGGAACTTCTTAGCAGGATACAGATATCATAGTGGGTTAAATGGAAACCCTGTCGAGGCTATGAACGCCTGTTGGTAGCAGTGGCTCTGTCAATAGTATTGGAGATTTTATCTTTAATATCGTGACTCGCTTGTATTAAGACTATTATCAGTTTTCATCCTTTAAGCACTGCTGGAATATTTGATTACTGATGATGTTTAAACAATTTTCTAGTTGTTTTTGAATTAGAATTATTCTCATTATCATAATCTGGATTTGTTCTTTTGGAAGAGATAACTGCTTCTACTAGTGTGTCGCCATTGTTGGCAGCCATTTCGCATTTTTATCCTATCTTTATAAGTTGCCTACACAAGTGTTTTGGAAACCTTGATTCTCATCGCAATCTTTTGAATAAAACAACACTATTATTTTGCGCATTTGCACACATGCCTTTTGTCCTTGTTTTCATGACTGCAAGTGTGAAAATTTTTATTTCAAAGTCACGTCAATGGCATTACAATCGTCACTGAATTATTATGGTTACTCTTGTCTATGTGTTCATTGCATTTCCAATTTAATCATGGTCACACAGTTGGAAAGACACCAAAACCTTTACTCATTTGGCATTTTTTTGTTGTTAGTATGACTTCATTTTTGTAAGACTATGATGATATTCTAGTGATTGTGATTAAATCATTGATTTAATGGTGGTTTGATGTACTTTGATCAAATTCCTTAGCGCATTGGTTTCATGAAAACACATTGACATTGTGGTTAGACCCTCGGTGCAATCATTTCATACAACACATACTTGTTATGATCGAACCCTTGGTGCTGATTTCGAAAAATTATTTTGACTTTAAAACCATGAAAACACTATTGCTTATGCAAATAATTTGTGTCGACTTACCATAGTTTTCATTAATTGTTTGAATGACATTGCTTTTAACACATTGCAATAGTGATTTGAATCACCATATGCATCGTCGATTGTACAGTTGGATATGACTGTTTTGCATGGGTTGATTTCGTTTCACCACCCTCGCACACTTGGGCATTAATGCCTGCCTTCTATCCTGGGTCACCTCTGTTGGTTTTGGGGAAATCCCTGAGCTTTTGATCTTGTGTTTACACTGTCCAAACGCTTGCCCATTTTCTCGGCTCACGGTGTGCTCTCGTCTATGGCACCTGTGGTGCGCATAGAGCCTAATGGCGGCGAAACACTCTTGTTATTCGACAATGCTCGTAAGGATTTGGAAAATAGTGGTTGGCTGGTGTTTATCTAAATATTTGAGGGCTTCAACCTTTCAGTTGCCCAACAGTTCTCCCTCACCTTCGACGGCTACAGGGATAAGGTCGGAGACATACAACTCGAGCTAAATGAGCAATTCCTAAGCTCAGCTACAGGACTACTAGCTATAGGGAAAAGGTGGTTTAAAAATTCCAAAGTGGACGAGGTACCGTGGCTGCTCCTATTCACATCAAGAAATATTGTTAGTTGTGATAGAGGTATGCCTGTCACTGCCCTCAAACCCAGGTGGCACGATCTTTTGGCAATTGTTAAGCAGTTTGTGACCTGCGAAGGTCGTTATGGCTTGGTATTTCTATATCATCTTTTGTTATTGATGAATTTTATAGAATACCCTCTGAATATGCCACATTATCTCTTACGTAGTCTTTACAATATGTCCAAATGATTTAAGCGTGAGAAGGCTGATAGCATCCTTTTCCATCACTGCTTGATCAAACTCATTATCGTCCACCATTTGAGCCTTAGTGGTGACTGTTGGCAAGCCTTCCTATCAAGGAATGGCTTTTCCACTCCTGAGTCTTTCCAAGTGGACAAGGTTGTGGTTACTGAAACTCTGGTTGTGCCAACCATGCCACCTCCTACCCTGCTACCCCCTGTCAAACCCTCAGATTGCCCCAACCTTGACCTACCCAATACCATGGCTGACTCGTCTACTAAAGAAAATACTAAGGCCGTCAAAAGGCCTGTGAGGAAGAAAGGCAAAGGTGATACTGGTGTCAACAATAAGGGAAAGAAGAACGCACGATGGATATCCAGATGTGCTAGGAACAAACCCAAGCAAAACGTTCATCAGAAGCCCATAGTGTTGAGCGAGGACTCAGACTCTGAAATTGAACATTTCTTGACTGAGGAATACCCTTACTCCCATGGCCTCTACTCCATGGAACCCTATGACTATGTTTCCAATTTACTTCCATGCGTAAAAAATGACCCTAAATTCCCGGGAATTAAGCTTCACAGTGACACCCCTGGTAACTTGAAAGAACCCTCGCCTGTAATGCCAAGGCCTGATCAATCACCTTGTATCCAATGCAATTCCTGGCTTGAACGTTACTACACTGACATTCCCCTGTTGCAATCTAAGATTAAATCATTAGAGGAATGCGTTACAGTGATGTCAAAGGAGAACGACAGGCTACAAGCCAACGAGAAGAAACAAAAAACCAGCGGTTCAATTGTCTTCAGAAATGTCGAGGCAGAAATGTCCTTTGTCAATTCAAATTTATCATGATCGAATCATTTTATTACTACCCATGTATGTATTTCAACATCGATTTTGTTTTATAAGTTGGTTTGAATTAGTATGACTGATTGGGTTTGCTTTCGTTTAGTTCTGTTCGAATAGATTCAAGAAATGATTTTGTTTTGTTTTGAATGATTATTTTCGTTTTGGATTATGATTGCATTCGATATGTACAGAAGATTTGTTTGCTAAACTCGGACACAGCTATGTTTTGATTGATACGATTTTGCATTAGCATATCGATTGTGTCAGCCCTAAGTTAGATGGATTCATTTCTTTTGGTTTGATTTTGAAACGATTTTGTGTGTTTGAATTAGCATGGTCTTTTATGCATGCAATGCATCAATATCAAAGATTGGTTTGATAAATATAATGTAACCTATTGATTCGAAAAAACAACTCTGTTAGTTTTGGATTTAAAAAACGATTTTGTTAAGTTCTGAGTCGACATAAAATATTACGTTTGTATTAAATGAATATGAAAGATTTGTTTGATCGGTTATAGTCTGTTTCGTTTGAGATTGATTCAAAAATGATTTCATTGGTTTCAAATTATCAAAACGATTCTGTCTGCTCCGAATTGGTAATAAAAAGTGTTTGACAGATTGCATATATCCTGTTATCATTTGATTAATTCAATTAGGATTTCATCTTTTTCAAATTGGCATAAAGAATCTGGTTACTTCTAGCATGAATGATTTGCTTTGTTTTCAATTAGCAATTAAAGATTTCGTTTAATAGGTCGAATATATTTATGTTATTGTTTGACTGATTTAAAACGGTTCTGTTTTCAAATTAGACCAGCTACAGAATCACAAGATTTTGTAGCTAGTCTTAAGATTTTGATTTTTGTTAATTTTATCAATAAAACATTATCTAAACTTGTGTATTCTTGTCTACCCACGGGTACCTACGAATTTCAGTGACAAATTGGATATGTTGTGGTAGTTTAGATATAGTTTTGCTTTAAGCTGTTAGTCATAGGCAGAAATAGGGACTTGGGAGATTGTTCCCATATTTTTTGTAAACTGTTTTGATAATTCCCACAGGGATGTTTTACCCTGTGGTCTTTAAATACTTGTTATTTTTTGTAATGAACCCATCATCACTATTGGGAGAACAAGACTATGGATTTATGATGATACAGACTTGAATGGAAGTCGATCTTTTGTAACAGCTTTAGCTTTCAATTCATCATACTTTCGTTCAGGTTATGTGCATTTTAATTTGTGATTAAGTCATTGACTACTTTAGATATCATGACTTATTACAAGTTAATGCGTTGTGATTTAAATTCTATGCATGTCTTATGTATCTCAATTTTATCACAGTAATTACTCTGTTTCCATTTAATGAATAAAGGTTTATCTGCTTCATTAAATAAATTCTTTTTCTACAGATATTCACACAAGGATTTATCTAACTGTGATGATTTGTAAATCATAAAGATTGTTGTCAGTTTTATGTCTTGTTTGTTTTGTTGTTTATATTCAAAAGAGAATTGTCGCTTCCTGTTTATAAGAAGCTTGTGAAAAATTTGGTGCGAGTTTCCTCCCATCGAACAACTAAATTGGATACTTTGCACGGGACAAATTGGAAAGCATTATCACAGGTTAGTTTATTAGTGTTATTTAAGTAGTTTAGATAGGTATATATATAGTTCATATTTATAGTTAGGATTATTATTTTAATTGCTCAGCTTAGATAGTTATAATTTTATTTCTTTTTCATAAAATTATAAAAAATAAAAAAACAATAGTTTTGTTGTCATGGGACAGTTTACAAATGATTTTTTCAGGTTTTCATTTAAAATATGTAATCTGTAAATATTGTACATTTCTGATTAAGATCTAATTCTGTTGATAGCTGAACATTTAATTTCATAGAATTATTACTGTATAATATTAGACAATAGTCTGTATATATTTATTTCAAATTTGTTTATTAATTTGCTTTAGTTGTTTTTTCATTTAGATTAGTTCCTTTAGTTAGTTTTCTTTCTTTTTCCCTAGGACTTAGATCGGCCAACGGAGTCGCTAAACCCGTCGGGGTGGATCATCCCAAACGGCTTAGGTTATTTAGACAACCCCAGACCGAATCCACTCCTCCAGTTGACGAACGTTCATTTTCTCCCGTCAACATGGTGAAGAGGCCCAAAACTGGGGTCTCACCGAGAAAACCCCTAAACCCACAACCCCTTGCATCTATCGCTCCCCGGACCCACGCCATGACCAAATCCACCACTATCATTGATATTCAAGATGACCTAGAGCCTGAAACATTTCAGTCCACATTCATTATTGATAACCCTCCACCACTCCAATTACCAAACCTTCTCACAACCACTCCACACCAAACCATAACCTTAGAGTCGATGCAGCTTGATCCGCCAGAAATAGTGGAGCGAAGACCCCCATAAATAACCATAGAATTAACCAAGCCAGAACCATAAATTCCTGGTCTCGACACCAAAGCCCCCGAGCCAAGCACGGTACTAGATGCTCCGAATCTGAACAACCAGGAACAACAACTTGAGTCTTCAGCAGAGGAAAAAGATGCCTGAAGCAGAGAGGAGCAGGAACCCGATAGCAACTAACAAGTCACCTCACCAGCCAAGGGTGAGGGTGCCCAAGAAATCACGATACACCAAGAAGAAGGACCAGATAGGCCATAGAAACCAAATGCACACAATGAACCAAAAGAGACCACTAAGCAGTATCTGACAGCCATGCAATCACAAATGGAACAATTTCTCTAGAACCCCCAACGATGTGTGGAATTTATGCAACTCTGCATAACTAGAATAGAGGTTCTAACACTTCTGCTAGCAGATCTAAGGATGATAATCGCACCAACGTCACTGACAAAGGAAGAGGTAGACACTCGCTCACACCATTTAGCAGCCAACGGACTTTCGCTATAGACACGAGCACCTGTTGAAGTACCCCCTTCATCTACCAACATGATACACTAGCTAGCGCCCCAACTATTTGGTTTAATCAGGGCATCCACAGACCAATTGGAGAAGAGACTCTTGGAAGAAGAGAGATCAGCTGAGATCATAAGGAAAGAACAATTTATGATGCACACATACAGAAAGTAGGAGGCACATGATAAAATCCCAGTCCAGCGCAAACTGCAAAAAGCGCAGGGAAAACTTGCTCATGCTTGGCTGGAGATTCATAAGTTTGTGCCTGAACTACCTAAGGCTATTGACATAAGTGAGCTAGAGAAATAGATCGAGTTGCTACAGGAAGTATGGATGCAACTCACCAGCCGCACTAACCAGCTCCAATTGAAGCTACAACAGGTCCAACAGGAAGCAGAACAACAGCCTCAGTTTCTCCAGGCACAAATGTAGAAGATAATATTACAAGGCAACAATGCCAGTGCAACACTGCACAAGAACACAGCGGACTGCACCAAAATTTTCATAGAAGTCAGTCACTGGATGGGAATCACCGCTCGTCGAAATCAAGTTTTGGAGGAAATGCACATAAAGATCCAAGTGTTGAATGAAGAAGTTGCGTCAACAATGGACCCTATGGAGAAACAACAAAAGTTTGACCAAAATCAACAAGACAACAATGATTTGAATACACTCTACGAAGCACAGTCAGTAGCCAAGAAAGAGTTGTGCGATTTTCGACCGGTAATTCAATCTGCCTATATGCAAATGCACTAGGTCGACGCAACAGACGACTCTGAATGGAACTCATTGGTTACGGTCGAGCCAAAGGAGTACAACAAAGAGATGACCCAACAGTTTCTTGTAGAGGCGTCACTCCTCGCCTGGAAATGGTAGGACAAAGTTGAAGGATTTCAAGGAGTAAAGCATTGAGCCTTAGAGTTGGTACCAGAATTGGGCCCTTTGTTTGAGGAGGTAAAGGAAGAAAATGAAAAAATAGAAGAGCTCAAAGAAGAGGAAAATCTGGACAAGGGAAAACAACATATGCTCCTGGGGGATGTGAAAGAACCAAGTGCTTGACTCGAGGACAAGTCAAGGATTATGGTCGGAGCCTATTGGGCCCTTCATTTTTGGGAAATAATTGAACAAGTTTTGGCTTAGCATGAGTTGTGTAAACTTCATCAAAGGCTGGGAGAAAGAGTAATATAAAGTAGTTGTGAAATCCAGCATAATGCCATATAAGAAACAAACAGTTGCAACAGAACAAGAGAGCATGCAAGCCGAGAAGGAAGACACAACCCAGCTATATATAGGGCTGGATATAATTGTAAATGGGTTCGTTCATTGGTAGAAGAACACATTATTTGATACCTGATCGAAAACACATGTATTCCAAGAGAGGACGAACACCTTCAGTAACCACTCACGTAACCAGATCAAAGATCAACACACCAATGTTTTCACATGGTAAAACCCCTGTAGGGAAACATCCACGGCCCCAGCCAACGTGGCCACTTGGAGAAGTTTATTAATGAAAGGAAAAATATTATAGAGAGATTTTAAAAGAGAGTTTCTCACAATCGATCATACAGAAAATGACCCTCCATGATCTTTAAATAGAGATCATGGACCAATCGGGTGTTAAGCCACAGATCAATGGTTGTTAAGATCGAGGAGAGTAGGAACCGTCAGATCACTCTATGTTAGGAACATATCATGACCGTCAGATTTCCTAACTACAAATGCATACTAAAGAAACACACTAAGAAACACACTTTTACCTAATGACACATTAGACCAAGTAGATCTTAACTAACTCCTAAGTGTCTAAATATCCTAACATCCACCCTTAAGAACAACTTGGGATAACATTGAATTATTTACAATAGTGACACAATAGGAGAAGGAAGGAGGCATTAGAGACTATCCCTCCTTACTGACAACTTCCTGAACTCCTAACATAGATCGAAGTTTGGGGAACTTTTCTTCTGTAGGAGAATTTGTGAAAATGTTCGCAACTTGATCTTCTGTAGGGAAAAAGAGCCATTGAATAACTTGATCATGAATGAGTTTTCTGATGAAGTGCATGTGTAGCTTGATGTGCTTGTTGTGTTGATGTTGAAATGGGTATTTGGTGAGCTTGGTGGCACTTTGACTGTCGCACCAAAGGTTGGTCGGATGTTGTTGCTCGAATCCAAACTTTGAGAGGATATGTCGAAGCCACAAGGCTTCCTGACTTGCATTTACCGCTGATCGGTACTCTGCTTCTGCTGAAGAAAGTGCAATAGCATGTTGTTTCTTACAGGCCCAAGTGACAGGTCTTGAACTAAGGCTAAAAACATAACCTACAATAGACTTTCGATCATCAGGGTCACCGGCCCAATCTGAATCAGTGAAACCAACCAACAAATGAGTCCCCCCTGAATTATAATGTATCCCAAACTGAACTGTACCACGGACATAGAGAAGTATCCTTTTAGCCACTTTTCAATGGCTTTCATGGGGTGTTTGCATATACCAGGCAACAAGACCAACAAAAAAGGAAATATCAGGACGGGTATGAGTCAAGTATAAGAGGCTACCAACTAACTAACAGTACAAGGTGGCATCAACTTCAGGAGAAGTACAGCTTGACTCCAGACTGAAAGGGAGAAGGGGTTGGTTTACAATCATCCATGTGAAAGCGATGAAGAAGGTCACAAGCATACTTAGACTGGGAAAGAAAAATTCCTTCATTGGTTTGCAAAACTTGGAGGCCAAGGAAATAGTGCAAAAATCCTAAGTCGTGTGACCAAGTCAAGAAGGGGCTAGGATATGGTGGAACAGTTACAATGGCGACCTGCTTAACAGATGTTCACCTTGGTGCAAGATTCCACACAGTAATTGTGCATTTATCCTCCAAGGAGCCCGAGTGAGTTTGACCAATGTCTATTCCAGGTATGGTGAGACTTCCCTTTATCGTCACCTCGTGTAAATACCTAAGGATTATGGAAACTAAGGACACCAACTTGCAGTCAGCCCCTAGGCAGGTACAATCGACAATATGATCTGAACGTATGTGCAGGATAACAAGTCTGAAATCAACTCAAGAGGCTCCCACATATAATCATGGGTATACCTTCAAGTGACCCCCAATATACGATCCAACCACTACAAATAGTTGAACCATGGAGGGATAATCTTTGTAACTCACTCGAATGTGACCTCGTGTGTAACCCCTGTGTGAGAGGGGGATCCCAGAAATCCTACACGAAAATTGGATTTGACTCTCCCTATCTCAGGATGCTAATGTTCATTTTGAAAAATTTGGAGAGTTGTACTCACAGCTTAATCCAAAGTGCTACTCCTAGTCTAATGTTGGTGGAAGATCCTAAAAACAAAAATGTTCTAGATAATTTTTAATTAGCGTTGATTTTATGGTTGTTATTTACTCAAAGGGTGTATGATAATGAAACTGATGGTATGATGACTCAATTCCCAAAAATGCACAATAAGATGATAAGAAATTGTTTCTTTCAATGAATGGTTATTTAAGAGAAAGAGAGAAAGTTGTTTTCACTATCAAACACTAATATGCAATGTCCTCAATCAATTTGTTTCTGACTCAAATCCGATGCAATGCTAAAAATTTTAGAAATGTCTTCTAATATCCAAACCAATCACTAAAATATTTCCTTTTTCTTATATGTGAATGATAATCAG
Organism: Picea glauca; assembly: GCA_000966675.3. Lineage (NCBI taxonomy): Eukaryota > Viridiplantae > Streptophyta > Pinopsida > Pinales > Pinaceae > Picea > Picea glauca. The sequence goes on from JZKD02S0263737.1 coordinate 703,414, forward strand.
ATGCAAGTCTCCTAAATGTCAATCAGACTTCAAGATTAAACAATCAGAAGCAAACTTCACAGACAAAAAAAATGCACTCTCATCGTGAAATAGACAAGAAGGACAAAGATAACCAAATTGCAAACAAGAACCAAAAACCTCAAACAAAAAAGAAATGACAGAAAGTTGACCTCAAAGATCAAATGAAACGTTCACAAACCTTTGGATTTCCTCACAAACATTTTCACTCAATCAAATAAAGGAGGAGAAAACAACAAGTTAACTCTAGGTCAACAAAGACAAAGAGTTATTGCAAAGCAAGGATAAATGTAAAAAATCCAAGAATGAGATTGTTGTGCCTCTTTTTTCACCTGAATGAGAAAAATAGAGGTGCTTACAAGCTTAGTTGGGTCAGCTAAGCAAGACAACAGTGAAGGAAAGGGTTAGAAAAAGAAACATAAAAGACTAAGCTATGAATTAAACTAGAAAAGGAAAGAACAACTAAACTATAGAGAATAAGGACATAAGAACAAGAAACAAACAAGACTCATGTCACCAATGGAAAGGATTGTATTAGTGAAAAAGAAAACACCGAGAAGAAATGGGACCTTGGGTCCCTTCTTCCTCTAAGGGAGGGATCTTGGACCCCCACAATTGAGCTCTTCTTACAACTTTGAAACTTGAAAGAAATGTTGAAAGAATCTCAAGCTAATCCACTCAAAAGGTGAGGTGGATTGCCAAAATGGAATGATGCTAGTATACTCTTGATGATAAAAGAGGATTCCCCAAGAGAATAGCAGCATCATAACCTTGCAAATGAATTCCTTGAAAATGTAGTACACCCATGGCCTTGTTTTATAGCACCACTTTGAGGTATTGTGTAACCAGCTTTTAGTGTGAAAAGGGGTTGTTTAGGGCACCTTTAGGTATTTGACCAGCCACCCAGTCGGATCCAGCCGAGATTTGGATGTCAAATCAACTTGGAAGTTGAACCAAAAGTGGGTGGGAGGCCGACCAATCTCATAAATGCACCATTCTCAGGTGTGCGCAGCTTTTAGTGACCATAGTCACGCATCATGCGCATGTGCACTTTTTCTGCGTTTATGGATGGCGCATGTGTGTGCGCACCTTGTGTAGTCATAGTGCATCTTGATTTTATAACTGGTTGTATAGTTTTGGACCTTTTGAAAATGATTTTTTGGTAATTCTGGTCCATGGGTGGACTCATAGCTATTTGAGGATGTTGTATTCCTGTAACCATCTGTGGATGAAATTTCAATGATAACAGATGCCCCCTGATGGATGAGGTTAGGAGCATATGTATAGCCAAAATTCATCAATGTTTCTTTTACTGAGAGTACCTTTGTAAGAAATAGTGATAGTGAGAATATCAAGAGTGACCCGTTGGAGGGAGAAGGGAACCTATAGGACCCGACTTTTTGCAATGTGTGTAAAATAACTTGTGTACAAACGAGGAGGGCATGCCCCATGTTCGTGTCATGTAACTCAAAAAAGGGTGTTGTACAGTAACTAAAATTGTGTGTTGATGTAGACCATTGTAGTGCCCTCGGGGGTGGTTTTGATAAAGGCAGAAGACAAGTCTGATGAGGAACATACTTTGAACAGTAGGCAAGGACACCTAGAAGAAGTATCATGGATGTTGTGGGCATGGATATCCCAGCCAAGTTCAGAGGTCTTCGGAGAATACAAGAAACAACTACAATAGTCGCAAAGTAAGACCCATCGTAACATGAGAAAGTTTTGAATTCGAATGTTATGGGGGTCAATGACAGCAGGGAGAAATTATGGTTCTCCCTGTGTCGTCCGAGACCTCTCATTGGAAAGGTAATGAGAGTCAAGATACGGTCGCCCTTCTGGAAAATCTGTTGATGTTAGGAACTGAGGAGGTAAATGGATGAAGTCAAGATGTGTGGAGACTCAAGACTGCCTTTGTTTGGGGATATATGCGAAGTATAAGTGGTCGCAATTGTTCAACTAGGTTGAGTGTCAGGGGGGCAACAAGACGTGGGATAAGTTGTGCCAGAGGCGGGAAAAAGTGAACAAACTCAGAGAGAAGAGGTAGGTGGCCTATGGGATACTCGGATTTTATGGACAATGTCAATAGGAGTAGATATCTGATAAGGAGTGCCCCAACCAAGGACGACATGGGTTGTGTTTTCCATGAAGGTCACCAAAGGTGATGACAAAAAGCTATGTAACATGCTGGAAATAACGGATTAATTACAAAAAGAATTAAAAAAATTGTGGGGATAATAATGCAGATACAGAAATGGTTGCCCCAGTGTAGGATGGCTTGGCCTAGGGATGGCGCAAGTTGGTGGAAAAAACAAGTGGAGGGTGGGGGCCCCATAGGCTGGTTTTTGTAGTAGGGAAATGTATGGAGGGAAACTTGAGGATGGGCAGACTGATGATGGGTAAATGATGCTGCATGAGTGCAGTCAAAATCATCTGTGAGGAAGTGCCCTGGGAGTCCATTGGGAAGGCTAGCAAAATGAGGAGAAGGAGTATGTGGTTGATTCACAACATGATGTAAGACTATCGGGACTTCCATCCCTAAAGGGTTGAAAATAGCATGAGTGTCAAAGTGCCAAGGGGTCTATGAATGGGAAAACTCATGTGGGGGAGAGTGATATCGGGTGACAGTACCCAAAATGCAATGGAGGTGGAGGTATTGCAGAGCCAAATATGGGGACCCTAAAGGAAAATTTCAAAGGGTGTGACTGGATATGAAATTGAGATTCAGAGGGAATGATTACATGCCAGTGTTGTTATATACCTGAAGGGGTTGCGTTGGTGTATGATGACCAAGTACCTGCACACATGAAAACCAGATACCCGACGTGAACAATATCTTAAGAGAATCGAACATACAAGCATTTATTTGATAATTTTGAACATGAGCATGCGTACCTGGATGAGGTATGGAAAAATGGCTCCCCGGGGGCTAAGGATAAAAAATGGCCCAAGGATTGTCTTGATGTAGAGGATGGGGTACTGATCCCGTGGCTGAAGACAGATCGAAAAACAGACACCTGGATCACCCTGAATGGGCTCTGGAAGTTTGGCAAAAAGGACTATATATAGTTGTAGGGCCCACATTGCCACCTCATTTGTACCTGTTGTCAGAGTGATTGGACGAGAGATATTCAAAGGAGATTTGGAGATTCCGGGAGAATGAGGCAATCGATTCAGGACCAGCGAGCTTTAGGTTAGTGGTCTGATCGTCTTGCATAGAATTAGGTTTTCTATTTGTGGGCAGGGCTTGTACAGAGGGCCGTATAGGGAGTTTTATGGGTGTGGGCCCCCTAGTGTGTGGGCGATCCAGAAATATGCGTGCATGGGTGTGTGCCTATTATCTGGATATCCATGCACTGGTGCACCCTATGGGGGAAAATAGGTGTGCATGGTATGTGCGCCTGTTAGCTAAAAGTTGTGCATGGGTGCGCAGCTGTGTAGTGGACAGGTGCGTTGTGATACGTGCCTGTGTACGTGATAGGGGCACATGAAGGAGCCTCTGTATGGCTGACAGGCTCACATACATGTGTTCCTATGGGATGAACAAGTGCGCATACATGTGCGCCTGTGGGATGAACAGGCACGCCTGTGTGTGCGCCTGTGGGGTGAACTGATGTGCATATGTGCGGGCCTATGGGTTTAAATAGTTGCACCTTGGGGGCAAGGCTGACAGGTGAAAAACTCATATTTTTTAGAGATTTTAATGTGTTTATGTTGGGGATGGGTGATCGAGAACTGGATTATGTGGTTGCAAGTGATCATTGGGACAATTTTGGTTCACTAGAGAGAAAGGGACTAGTCATAGCTTAGGGAGGCTGTGGCTATTGAGGAGCCAACAGTTCATGCCACTTTGGTAGCTTGTGGGTTGCTGAAGTTCTTTGAGTGCCCCTTGATACGGGCCCAGGAGTACCTCCTACAGTTCTTGATCTGGATGTGGAGTCTAGATCTGCATTGTTTTATGGTGCGGGGTGAACAACTAGCCTTCACTGTGATGGAGGATGTGTATTTTCTGACTGGGCTCCCTTTTTAGGGAATGCCCTTACTAACGGAACCCGTATTACCTGGGGATGGGTAGTTGGCTACCTTAGGCCGGACGTATTGTTCAAGAGATGATTTTATGTCGGGCTCCATGGTGAGTATCGGGGCTATGGATGCTTTAGTTCATCGTTGTGTAGTAGTGATGATTGTGAGGGTATATGGGTCCCTCACGACTCAGCGGATCAGTGGTGGTCAGCAAAGGATTATGGGGAAGGCACTGGTAGGACAGCATTTTTCCTAGGGCTTGATGTTGCATGCCAAGATGGTAGGGTAGCTCGATAGGTGTCAGGTTGCGGACTCAGGGGACTTTTCTTTTAGGTCCATCTTGGTTGCCTTGTTTTTGTAGATGGTGTCGATGTTGCGCCCTAGAGTTTTATTGGGCACACTTGGTGTGCGAGAGTCGCGACTGATGCGGTGGTCAAGGATTTTGATTCGCCACAGTGGTGGTGAGGGTGGCCATTTTTTCACGGCCGAGGCTGCACAGGTGTGGCAGCAGATGCCATAGATCATACTGCAGTATCTGTATTGTGGGTTGGATTTCCAGGGTGATCCATATATGGTGTTACCTCCAGGAGAGGTGTTCGACCACCGAGGTATGTTGTGATTTTTTTTTATATTTTGATATTTAGATAGTATGACCTATGTATTATTTATACATGGATGTTGATGCTATCCTTTGTTTGTTTGTATGTGCAGATGTGGGACCTCGTGGGCGTGAGGTTGATTTGGTTAGAGCACCATCTCATCAAGGGTCGATGAGGCTTCCACAAGGAGAGCCACGGGCGGAAGAGAGATGATGGTGTGATGATTTTGAGGCGATACTAGCTGGAAATGAGAGAGTGTCTAGGAGACATCGTTTTGACGACCCTGGTGCAGGGCCATCGCATGCTCCTCCGACCGAGGCCGAGGGATATTTTGAGGATATTCATCGCTGCTTTGAGGTGGTGCTACATGGAGTGCCTGAGGGCATGTGGTCACGCATCCAGGACGAGGGAGTCCTAGAGCATTGTGTGGGAGTTCTATTGATGTGGCAGATCATTGTTCGGCGAGCAGCAGTAGCAGGTGCTGCGATGATTGGGCAGTTACCTCCAAGTCTGGAGGGACCAATAGTGGGTGGGGCACCACTGCCTGAGGGAGGGCTAGGAGGTGGTGCTCTAGAAGCACCATGAGTGTCTCTCTGTGTATTTTTTTGTATATTATATAGGCTGGTGAGCCCGTTTGGTGTGGAGATATCAGTTTTGTACCGAGGTGGTTGACTGGCCTACGGATTTTGTATATGATGTATTCTATGTGTATGTAAACATTTTGAGGGCACTTTTGACCGACATTTATATATATAATGTTAGCGACATTTCTGGTAAGAGGGGTTAGAATGCGAAGGAGTGGGTGAAAAACACATTTACTATAAGTTCAAGGGCGCAAATGCGCTTGTGATTAAGCAGCAAGAAAATTTGGACAGCAGAGATTCGTGCGCCCGGATCAACGGCGCACATAGGATTCCGGAGCCCCGCCGCCTTTCTACCTTTAAGCAGAGGGGGGGGTCCGGAATCGAGGGTGCACCTCTTCAATGGTCATAATCGGAGCGCCAGGATCAGCGGCGTATAACGTGATTCCGTACCCCCCTCGCCCTTCTACCTTTAAGCGGAGGGGGGGGGGTCTGGAATCGAGGACACATCTCTCCGATGGCTGCGATTAGAGCACCTGGATCAACGACGCATATGAAATTCGGACATCCTCTATCTTTCTGCGTTTAATTAACGTGGGGCCCCCTTTCTTGTTGGATCATCTTGCCAACTGTTCTCCACCTGACCGTGCGATGAGTCTTGCCACCCTTTATCCCTTCCCCATCTCATCATCGACTCACCACATACCATGTGTCATGCCCCTTTCCATGTCAGCCTCCCATTAAAGCGTGCCCATTATATCTCATCTCTTGCTCCCTTCGCTTATTGCCTTCCGCCATGTGTCTTCCCCTGCTGCCTCTCTCACACCTCATTGCTTCTTAATTCACCCCCACAGTTTTGGCACCACCACTCCCATTCTGCGCCCAACCCTTCGCATTGGCCTCCACGCATATTCATCGGGCCGTTCAGTTAATCCAGGTGGCAGCACGAGGGGTCTTCCATGTCCCCAAGGTGCCAAGTCGGTCGGGTCATCCTCAATCCCAATGAAGCAATTATTAAGGTAGTTGGTGGTGGTTAGACATCATCTCTGCCATAATGGGAAAGTTCGGCGATGAATTAAGAGCACGCCGATTCACCTGTGGAATTGTCAGAAGTCCGATTGCATCTGCCATAGGTGCACGATCGCCAAGAGACTGCAGGTGCAGATTGTCAAAATCCATGCAGATGCAAAGCTCTTAATGCAACGTCTCGATTTTGTTGTTGTTGTTGTTTTGAGTATATGTAGGCGTTTTCGCCATTTTTGTATCTATCGATGGTAGAGAGGAGCTCCCGACTGTAATGTTTTAACAACCATTCTAGTTCCCTGGTTGTGCATCTATATCTGAGATTTCTTGTTTTATGACAAACAGTTTTCCTACTTCACCTTTGTTTTCGTCTCATGCCAGAGAGTTCATGATCGACTGATTCGCATGAATTGTTGCAGTTATGTTATGATAAAGGATTTGTTGTTGCATTATTGTTTTCTCTGGTCTTCTGCATTTGAATGTAAGAAGATCTTGCCTTTGTACATTTCTTCTCACAGTCTGTTAGGAACCTGATGTTTATAACAGACCCCTGCACTCTTCTTATACAAGTCTTCCCCCTACTCACCCTTAGTACAATTCACTGTTTGAAGTTTATCTAAGACCTCACTTGCCCATGCATACCTGGCCTATTTTCAGAATTGAAATGATGTTGTCCTGAGTTTTCCTCCATTTGATCATCCATTTTATAAACAAATCATGACATTAAACTGATGGGTGTCGGGCTCTGCTCCTGCTGCAATCCAGGAGTGACTTCCGACGCTAACATATACGGATATACATTTTTGGGTCTTTGTGATGTTTACATGTGTGTGAGAATTGTTTAATGTTGTGTATGATGTCTAATCTATATGCTATGACAGACTTTTGATGGTTTATGTGTGGGTAAAGGTGTCTTGATGTGATTTATGCCGATTTAGTACAATGTTAGACAGGTTATCTATAATTTGATTAAATTGTCTTGGAATATGTGTAAACATAATGAAATCAAAATGTCAATATAAAAGTCTAACTTGCAGGTATTTGCAAAAAAGGCAAGGATCACAGACATGGTACACATTGTTGAGTTGGAGGATGACTAGTTGGGAGTCAAGTAAGACGATAAGGTGAGGAATATGATGATGGTTGGCATCGGTGAGGAGGCCAATGATGGTAGTGTACTTGGCTTGGTTGTTGGTTGCTGAACCCAAACATATGCCACTAGAGTGGAGCAGTTCATGTCAGGGGGAATAGAGGGCCCAAGCTGTCGAAGCGAGATTTTGTGTCCAACGGCTAGCGCCCTCGGCGTAACCGATGTGGTAGGCCGATGGAGGAAGCATCTGTCAATAACACAAATGATAGTTTAGACGTGAGGTATGGAAAAAAATATTAAAAACACTAGAAAATAAATAACCTAATGTAGAATGGCTACGCTTAGGCATAAAATTTCTTTAAGTATAACTCGTTGACGGGTTCTTTGACAGAGAGGCCCTCGGGGGAAGCCAGGATGTATGCACCTTTGGTGAGGCAATGTTGGATAATGTAGGGGCCATGCCATAGTGACTCAAATTTTCCATGACCGAGGGTATCATGAGCGATATCATAAGCAAGGACGACGTCACCTTCATGAAATGAGCGGAGGTTGACATGGCGATCAAAGATGGCCTTTGACCATTTTTTGGCTACCTCATTGTGCTATAATTCAGATCAACGATCTTCGTCCAGGGACTCTAAGTTTAGCAAACGCTGCTCCATTGGAGCAGTGCCAGGTAATAGCTCAATTGCGATGCGTAAGGTGGGGATTTCACACTCAATGGGAAGAGCGGACTCGACCCCGTGGACTAGATGAAATGGTGTGAAACTGGTGGCCGTTTTCACGGCTGTACAGTAAGCCCATAGCGCGGAAAATAACATATAATGCCAATTGGTCTTATGTTTGTTAACCGTGCAATGTAACATGGTCTTCAGTACCTTGTTAACTGCTTCAACCTATCCATTGGACTGAGGGTAATATGGTGAGGCAAACTCGTGGGAGAATCCTAACTGGGATGAGAGTTCAACGAAAATCTCATTCTCAAAATGTTTCCCATGATCAGAGACTAGTTGGAGTGGTAATCCAAAGTGGGATATGACGTGATTAAATAAAAAATGCATTGTGGTGTCAGCGATGTTGTTGAAGGTGGGCATATAAGCTTCAACCCAGTTTGTGAAGTAATCGACTGCGACAATGATGTATTTGTGTCCATTGTTGAATGGGGGGTTACAAGTCATGAAGTTGATGCCCCAATTACAAAAGGGGCCTGTAGTAATGACTGGGTGGAGAAGAGTAGGTGGTGCTTGTGCTTTTTTGGCGTAAAGCTGACATTTATCGCATCACTTCATGGCATGAATGCAATCATGAAATAATGTAGGCCAAAAGTAACATGCTCAGATGATTTTCTGAGCAGTGGACATCCCAGAGAGATGGCCCCCACACGCGCCTCTATGGAATTCATTCAAGACTCTATCAGTCTCGTCGATAGTCAAGCATCGATGGAGTATGGTGTCGACCCCTCGCCGATATAAAATATCTCCGATGAGGAGATAGAGAGGGGCCTGGTGGCGGATACGGCAACGATCATCTCGTGAGAGGTGGGTACCGAAATTTTGGGTTCGAAGGTAAACGAGGAGGTTGTTGTACCAAGGGTCATCTGAAGTGATGTAAAAGAGATGTTCATCAGGGAAGTCGGTATTGACGGGGGAACTTGTATTATTGGAGGGGAAATTTGTGGCAAGTTTGGCGAGGATGAGATCTTTCTTTCTCTTGGGTGTTGAAAATTCGAGATCGTACTCTTGAAGGATAACGATCCATCGAAAAAATTTACCGTTCATTTGTCGACGACTGAGCAAGTATTGCATGGGGTTAAAATCTGCTATGACTTTGGTTGTGCGAAGCATAATGTAATGGCACAGTTTCTGGACTGCGAAGACGACTGCAAGGGCTAGTTTCTCTTCGTCATTATACTTCAAGGGTGGCCCTGAGAGGTTTTTACTAATGTAGTAAATGACATACTCATGGTCATCATCACCGATTTGAACGAGAAATACTGCTACTGAGACGGTTGATGCTAATATGTAGAGGATATAGTCGTGATTATAGTCGGGTAAACTAATTAAAGGGGCATTGGAGAGTGCCATTTTAAGATCGTCAAAATATTTTTGGGCATGTTCATCCCAGTGGAATGGGATGTCGTGGTGTAGTAAGAAAAGGAAACTGTGTGCTCGAGTGGCATAGTCTAGGACAAATCGTCATAAAAAGTTAGCTTTTCCTTGTAGGCTCTAGAGTTAGCATAAATTCCTGGGGGGTGGAATTTCTGTGATGACCTAGACTTTGAGGGGATCCACGGTAATACCGCTTTGGGAAACGATGAATCCGAGGAGGTTCCCGACAGTGACATACAACACACACTTGAGGGGGTTCAAGTGGATTTTGTACTGACGAAATCGTTGGAAGATAATTCGTAAGTCATCAATATGATGGGTGCATTTTTTGGATCGAGCTGTGAGGTTGTCCAAGTATGTGAGGATGATATGAGCCAGATCATGAAAAATGTATGTCATAGCCCGTTGGAAAGTTGCACCAGCGTTTTGTAGGCCAAACGACATGACCCAATATGCAAAAGTACCCCAAGGGGTGGTGAATGCGGTTTTGTATTGATCGTCTGGATGAATTTGGATATGGTTATAGCCAGAGAAACCATCCATGAAGGATAAAGCCTCGTGGCCTGCGTAGTCATCGATAATTTGATCGATGAAAGGCATTGGAAAGTTTTCTTTGGGACAGGCGTGATTGAGATAGAGAAATTCTATGCATACGCGGATAGTGCCCTGTTTTTTGTTAACGGGTACAAGGTTGGAAACCCATGAGATATAGGCGATGGGGTAGATGAACCCTACAGTGTATAATTTTTCAATCTCAACTTTAATGGCTGTTGCTTTGGATGGTTGTAGCGGTCATTGTTTTTGGTGAACCGGTGTGATATTAGGCCAGGTGTCTATGCGATGTTCGACAATAGAGGGATCAAGGCCAGGCATCTTGGTGTATGACAAGGAAAAAATATCTTGGTATTCTTGGAAGAGGGATTTATAGGCGGTGATTTCTTGAGGAGTGCATGCGGCGCCAATGGTGATTTCCTCAACGACTCCATTTTTTATGGAAATATTGATTTTGATGGTGGGGGAAATGTTGGCCATATTGCCTTCTTCAAAATCATTAGGGGCAGGGATGGGGTTGTTGAACCAGTTGATATGCCCTGATGGGATAAAATCCTTGGTTTTGACTGCGTATATGGGGTGTTGGTTAGGAGGCGTGAAGGCTTCCTGTGAAAGGAAGAGCGCTCTATGGTGTAGCGCATCCCGTGGGTAGTCGAGGGTGGTTAATTCCTTGAGTATGTCCTCGTCACAATAGAATTGTCAGGAATACAAGGGATCTAAAAGAGTGATATCGGTGACTGTCACCGTGTGGTTGTCCTTTGGTGATGAAGAAGTAGGGGGAACGACACAATGAGATTGTGATGGTTCTCTCGACATAAACCAAATATCGAGATACTAAGGATTATTAGTGGTAGTTGGGCGTAAAATTTTCGTGGGGAAATGAACAGGAGAATTGGGGGTATTTGGGGGTAAATCCTTGTATAAGTCATCCAAGAACCACGAAGGAATAGGGAGTTCTTCTGGTTCAAGAGAAATAATTTGAAGAATCTCTAGTGATGGGGTAAGGTTAATCATCGATTCTATAGGGGGTGTAGGGGTTTGAATCAGGGTCACTTTGCGTTGCTTGTATTCAATGATCATAGGACATTGATATGTAAAATGATCTAAGGATTTTCATAGAGAGCAAGGGAATCTCGTATGTTCGTTGATTGAAGTCGTGACATAATGGATGTCAGTGATGTTTGGTGGGGATGATGTAGCTGGACTAGGTTTGTGCTGGAAGATTTGGCGTACTGCTACTAATGTCTGTCAGAAGTGAGGTAGCGCTGGGAAATGGTGTGTATAATGGCCATATTCTGAACATATGGCGCAAGAAATTTTGGTTCACATTCCTTTGCTACTTATGTTAGGGGAGGTAGCAGCAGCGCTTGATAAAGTGACGAACGGTGATGGCATTTGATTGAGTTGAATTAGGTTACGTAACTCGGGTAGAGATGGGAATTTGTTGGTTAGGTGTCCATCTTTATCACATAATGTGAAAGGAGGTTAGACGTGTGGGGGAAGTGGAGCTATGGGCTCCTTCTTATTTCGCCTGCCCCCAGCTGTGGCAGGGAGGTTAGTGAGTGGGGGTGTAGGGGGAATGGTAGGAGTGAGTATGGGAATCTGCATTGGGATTCCTTCTGTTTGGGGGGGAAGGGATGGTTGAGGAACCATCTCTAGTGGATGTAAATACCTCACTGGGATTGCCAGCACCAAATTAGGGAGGGTAAGTGTTGCGGCTACTTGGAAATCTTGTACGCTTGGTGGAGGGTAAAAGAAGGGGATTTGAGTAATGGCTTGGGGAACTGTATCCTAAACTAGGATATGGCCTTGGGGCGAGGTGAAATCATGAACTAGTGGAGTCGACAAGTTCACATGAGGCTCGTGAGGGAGGGGCTATGTGACTAGTAAGATGTCAGATATGAGAGAAGCCTCCCTGGGAGGAAGGGTATCCTCAATGTCAGTTCCTTTGGATGATACGACACATACCTGATTAGAAGGATGAAGGAGTGGTGGTGCACCATGGTAAGTTCCTAACAATGATGGGTCTTTGAAAATTACAGGCCCCATTTTGATGAGTGGGTATGCCTCGTGATTAGTTTGGACGAAATGGAGAATGTTATCGATGTTGGCAGAAGGGATAGGCTCATAATGTGAAACTTGATCAATGGTAATGATCTTCACGTTATGAGGGAACATCATGGTTCAAAAGACGGAAGAGGAAACTGCCTTCATAGCGTACATGTAGCTACGACCGAAAAAGATATTGTAATCGATTGAGGCATCGATAACTTCAATGTCAATGAGAATGGTCTTTCCCCCAAGTTCTACAGGGACATTTTGGAAGAGCCCTTCGGGATAAGATGGTCATCCGTCATAAGATATTAAGGTAATGGCAGATGATATGAGTTCAGGGTAACCAAGTTTCTGTCATACTAGCTTGGACATGATGCATATGGATGCACCTTCATCAATGATGCACCGATGAACTGTAATGTTTCGAATTTTTACTGGGATTTGAAAAGCGATGATAACGGGGAGGTGAGGTTCTCCGTTGTCGAGATCAAATGTGATGAGTTGAGTATCCGCAAGGTCGACTGCTCCCAAGGTGGAAAGTAATGATTTCCGCTGAGTGGGACAAGTTTGAAGTACTTCTAAAACTGACATTGCGATCGGGGACTGTGCTAAGTCATCGACCAAACTGTAATTATGAGCCGCCCTAGCCTGTGGGTTGTGGGCATTCCTGCGCAATGGGATGTGAGGGATGCGAAGAGGTGCTTTCATGTTAGGGCGAGGAACCATCAACGGGGGTCTCGTTGGTGCTGGGAATATTTATGGGGGAATGGGAGGAGACTCAGTGGGTGCACGGTATTGACGACTACGTGTCTGTAGAAGGACTTCTTCCTCACTAGTGGGGAGGATAGTATGATCTACGGGATTGTTCAGGTTGAGATATTGTCCCAACTGTGGTGGGGTAGGTTGCATGTCATGTTGGTTGTTCATCACACCCTGGTGCGGAATGGGGTTCTGTAGCATGGTTGGGGGTGGTTTTTACACGTATTTTTGTGGGGTCTGCTGAGGGGCAGGCGGTGTTGGAGTATGTGGTTCATTCACTGAGTCTTTCATCTATTTAAAATCAGCAATTTGGGGGCAATGATGAGTATAATGACCAAACTCATCACAAAGGGCACAAGGGAAGTTAGTTCGAAGATTATTGTTACTTTTCCCTTGACGCCTGTTATTGTTTCCCCCTTGGGGGTTCTGATTCCCTTGATTCTAGTTTCCCCCAGTAGTTTGGTTCTGTTGGGGGTGATTTTCGCCTTGTCCTGGGTTGTTATTGTTCCAGTTTTTTCCCTTCTTTTTGGCATTATTCGACTGATGGGTTGGATTTGGCGTACTCATCTGTTCAAAATTTTGATATTGCTGAATGGGAGAGGGTTGAATAAAATTCACCCCAGCGTGAGGGTGTCCTTGTGGTGGAGCCATGGGATGTGGAGGACCAGGAAATGGAAAGTACGGATTCTGTTGGGGTAATGATCCATAAGGTACATAAGAAGGCATGGCGCTTTCACTAGTACTTAGAGTATAATCTGAGGTAGAGGGAGTACCAGAACTTGTTTGGATAGGTGGGTGTGTTGTGGGTGTCAGCGGTGGCCCACTGATGGGTGGAGGAAGGGAAATAGGGTATGGTTGTTGATAAGGGGGTGGAGGATAATAAGAGGTTCCTCCATATGCCGACGAACATTGAGGTGTGCCATACATTGGTGGTTGTTGGGGTTGTGGATTGTGGTGTGTGGTGTTACCAATCAATCCATCTACTAAGTGAGACATCCCGAGTTTATCTTGGCCAAATGGCATGGGTTTTGGGAGATCAGGAAGTACTATGTATAAGTACCATGATTGTGAATAGATGAGGTCGTATTGTTGAGCCTTACTGATGGCTTCTTATTCTAATTGAGGGAAGGTGGAAGCCACATCTTTACCAAGGAGAGAGACAAGTGATCTGAGAAACCAATCAAGACATTGTTGTTTGTTGGTTTCTTCTTTGCACAAACTACGTCATCGATGCCACTCATGAATGTGATCAGAGATATGTGTGGTTGAGGTTTGTTTAAAATTAGAGAGTAGTTCAAGACCATTGTCATGGCGGATTGGTAATTGGAAGAAGGTCAAAAATGCTTTGGCCAAGGACTCGAAAGTCGCATGGGACCCCAATTTTTTGTCTACATACCATTTGGTTGATGGATTAGTGAGTGTGCATTGAAATAATCGTAGTCAGATGGAATCATCCATAATGTTGTTGGAAGAGAACCATAAGTGGAAAGTCATGACATGGTTGGCAGGGTCATCTCCTGCCTTTCCTTCAAACTTGGGGATATTTGAATGTAGTTTGGTAGGCATTGCAGGCCATGTGGGGTCATGCAATATAGGATCATTTGTGATCTTTCTTAGATATGGTATGTTGAGAGAGGCCAAGTATGGCATCTAGAGTGGTGGTGGAGGGTTAGTTCCAGCCATGGTATGAATGGTTTTTGAACCTCACCCTTGGGGGCGACTAGGTGGGTTTGTACTTCCCCCGTGAGAGGAATTTGGCCCCTGGCTTCCATGTAAAGGCGAGCAAGTGGACGGTGGACCTTGGGAATTGGACCCAAGTAAGGTGGAACCAAGAAAAGCTAATACTAAGAAAATGGCACTCACTGGAGTGTGAGAAGGTGGACCCGATGAGTTGGCAAGACTATGAACTCCCCCTAGAATAGGAGAGAGGTTTAGAAAGTGTCTGGAATGACGGGGGTTCTGTGAGTCCCCTATGATGTCCAAAGAGCTAAGTGTATGTGTGCAAATGGTGGTGAGAGTAATAAATAAACAAGAGCCTTTGTTGCAATTCTTGAACTTTACACGATATATATCTAAATCAAATGTAATCAGAAGTGCATCATACATAAAGTGTTTTGATAAAGAAGCATATATGTGGATAGATGGTTTTAGCCGCGTTGGGATCAAAGAAAACAAATGCTCGTGTCCTAAAAGACGTAATGGCCTTCCTCTCAAATAGCACTGGACCTTCCAATAGTACTCGACAGTGGGGTCTGAAGCCACCAGAATAGAAACTAGTGAAGGATGAACTAATCAGTTATAATGAGGGGTAGAGGGGGCATATCCCAAAATAACTAGCGATATTTCCCAATAGCCACACAAAATATGATCAAGGTGCACTTGAAGCCCACAATTGCCACCTGGGTAGATGTCCTAAAATTTGGTCACTAGGTACCTCGGTCAAAGTGAGGCATTTAGATTTTCGGCCTAAGAAATGGGTCACAGGCTAGATCCCATCCAAGAGGTGGGTGCCTCAAGGGGTGATGCACAAAACAACCAGGCCTCGGCCTTCAACCCTTCACGGGTATCTCCCTGCCTTATGGTGTTAGGAACACTTAACTTGGAGGATTTAAAGTTCCCTATTTGAAAACTTCTATTGTTTTGAAAATGTGAGAACCAGATAACGGGGAGTTATTTGGATGCCTATCCTCGAAATCCTACCTAGACTAAAATATTTCTTTTGGCACCTCTTGTGGAGGAAAACTTAGTGAGTTTTTAGAAAAAAAATAGATGTGGTTGTTTGAGAGATTGGGGGTGTGAGCCAATCTTGTTGAAATTAAGTGGAAGTGGATAGTTTTGTCAAGAAAAGGGGTGGGGTGTTTTAGAATCCCTTTGGAGGAAACTTACTTCAACCTCCACGTTTCAAGATGAAAACTATGTGAGTGAGAAGTGACGTTTGTGTGTGAATGAGTGAAAGTGTGCCAACTTTTAATAAATTAGGTGTCACCTTGTTGCATGTGGACTTTGCTTGGTTCTTACAAGTGTTGATTACCTAATTTAACTAAATGCCTTTGGTACAACCTTGCGTAATTCAAAATTCCCTAGGAAACTAGCATGTGGACATGTGGGTCCTTTACTATTCCTTTAACTCCCTACTGTGATCTAATCTAATTAAGATTTGAAACTATCCTAGATTGTGATCATGTGGGCATGTATGGGCCCATTACAAAACCTTTAAACTTCCCTAGTGATTTAATCTAAGAAAGTAAATTTCAACACTATCCTATCTTTGTAGCATGTGGGCATGTATGGGCCCATTACAAAACCTTTAAACTTCCCTAGTGATTTAATCTAAGAAAGTAAATTTCAACACTATCCTATCTTTGTAGCATGTGGGCATGTATGGGCCCGTTGCAATCTTGAGATGTGTTTGAAAAATAAACTAAGAGTCCCGAGGGGGATGTTGTCCTCTCCTAAAGGCTTTAGTCTTTTTAAGGGAGATGAAATTGTCCTACAATCTTTTTTGGATTCTCAAGGTCGCTTTGAAGCGTGAGAGAAGAGAATACTAAATGATTGTTATCCAATTTTTGGTCCCAATGCAAGTTTTATGTGATTACAAATGACTCCAACTTATACTTTTAGTCAAAGCAAGCCATCCATGTGGAAAAATGAAAGCAAAGAGGAAATAATGATTTTAAACCCCCTAAGTTCCTATGTGTTTTTGACTAATCCCTTTATATGGAGAGGGAACTAAGTGTGGTGCAGATTACAACATGCATGGAATCATTTTTAAGAGGGCTAGGGGCCTTCCACAAATCACAAAAAGGCTTACAATGTTTATTTTTCTGCACAAATGTGTGGGTCTCAGAGTAGACAGAGGTGCACTGAGCGCCAATGCGCAAAATCAAAAAGACTTTTGGGCGCAGGTGTGTGGAATGTGTTGAGTAACACAGTAATTTTGGCGCATGTGCACACGATGCGCGACTGTGGGCCAATAAACCCATGCACAACTATCACACGACCGTGAAGAAAATTTTGTATGGAATTCTCTCAACTTAGCTTTGAATTGGATGTTTTGCAGGTCAGCTTGGGTCAATTAAGGTACCTGTAGATTAAATAAACCGAAAGAAGAGCTAGAAAAACCCAAATGGGGTAGGAAATTGATACCTCTCCCCAATGGAGACGCCAATCTATTGCGCCTCTTTTTTCACTTGAATGAGAAAAATAAAGGTGCTTACAAGCTTAGTTGGGTCAGCTAAGCAAGACAACAGTGAAGGAAATGGTTAGAAAAAGAAACATAAAAGACTAAGCTAAGAATTAAACTAGAAAAGGAAAGAACAACTAAACTATAGAGCATAAGGACATAAGAAAAAGAAACAAACAAGACTCATGTCACCAATGGAAAGGATTGTATTATTGAAAAAGAAAACACTGAGAAGAAATGGGACTTTGGGTCCCTTCTTCCTCCAAGGGAGGGCTCTTGGACCCCCATAATTGAGCTCTTCTTACAACTTTGAAACTTGAAAGAAATGGTGAAAGAATCCCAAGCTAATCGACTCAAAAGGTGAGGTGGATTGCCCAAATGGAATGATGCTAGTATACTCTTGATGAGAAAAGAGGATTCCCCAAGAGAATAGCAACAACATAACCTTGCAAATGAATTCCTTGAAAATGTAGTGCACCCATGGCCTTGTTTTATAGCACCACTTTGAGGTATTGTGTAACCATATTTTAGTGTGAAAAGGGGTTGTTTAGGGCACCTTTAGGTCTTTGATCAGCCACCCAGTCGGATCCAGCTGAAATTTGGATGTCAAATCAATTGGAAGCTGAAACAGAAGTGGGTGGGAGGCCGACCAATCTCATAAATGCATCGTTCACAGGTGTGCACGGATTTTAGAGACCACAGTCGCACATCGTGCGCATGTGCATTTTTTTTGCGTTTCTGTATGGTGCATGTGTGTGTGCACCCTGTGTAGTCATAGCGCATCTTGATTTTATAACTGGTTGTATAGTTTTGGACCTTTTGGAAATGTTTTTTTGGTAATTTTGGTCCATGGGTGGACTCATAGCTATTTGAAGATGTTGGACTCCTATAACCATTTGCGGATGAAATTTCAGTGATAACAGAGATGAATAATCCCTATAAATCAAATAATTGGAGGCTAAACAAGGACACACTAAGATAGGAAAAACCCTGAGCAGATGAATCAGCAAAAAAAACTGAGGAAAAACCAATTTCTAAGAAGATTTCTGCAAAAAAAGGGGTAGCACTCCCCCAAAAGGGGAAACAGAGTGCTCCAACACTATGTGGAAGACAATAAGGGAGTTCCAACACTCTGGTGGTAAGGGTAGGGGAGGGCTCTGCTGCAAAAGATCAGAGAAATGCCTAGAAACTCAAAAAACAAACTCAGGTAAAATGCAAAACTTTTTGTTTAAGATAAATCCAAGATCCAACAATCAAACCTAAGGATCAAAGACATTCATGGAGAAGGAAAATCAATGGGAAAAGGGCCAAAACAAGATCTGGGAATGGAAACTAAAATCAAAGCTCCTCCCCAGTGGATTCACCAATTTCTGTTGTAGGTGAATCCCCCTGCGGACAAGTGGATTCCCTCTTGGTCTCTAGACTCCTAAGGCCAAGACAAAAAGTGCTTAACATGGACACTAACTTCCTTTTAGATATAATCAAACTAATGAATGAAAGAGAAGGAGAAAGATATGTACATTATGAACGACGTTTTTCCCTGCAAAGTTTGGGTTGAGCTTCGATCTTGAGCTCCTTGATAGGTCCTGCAAAACAAACAAAGATACAATGGACTTCCTACTCTACTGAGATTAGCTCAATCATAGATCCATCTACTGCAGACAAACTTATATGGAACAAGTACAAGTTTGAAAGAAACAGGCCAAGCATTGATTATATTAATGAGAACAAGTAAAAGTACTTACAATCCTTTGAATGAAGGTGCAACAGCCTCTTCCAGTTCTCCTTGTCCAACCCCTTTGCTCAATAAATCTCCATTGATTTCTTTGATGGCATCTCACTCAGGAGACCATAAGTTTGATGTAATTCCCAATCTCCATTCTCCCTTTCACCACGAGAAGGCCTCCTTATATAACCCTGGAGGGGTCCAACCACTTGAGAGATATTTCGGATGCGTTGAGTATTCCTCTCCTTCAGTTGAGTATCTCCCCTAAGATCATGCCTTGACCATCTATTTGAATCCAAATACCTTCTGGATTTGAGGGATTCTTCCCTAATTTGCCTCAACAAACACAAAATTTTCTCAAAAGAGGGTAGTTCTCCCCTAAAGGGGTGCACAGAGCACTCAAACACTCCCTAAAGAGGCTCAGGGTGTGCCAACACTCCCTAACAGTAGGTAGGGGAGCACTCCTCACCAAAAATCAATTTTTTAGTGATTTTTCCAATGGCAAAGGGCTTCTACATCTTGCCAAGTGATTTTTCTTCTTCCAAACTATCCTTTCAGGTGTCTTAAGTGTCTTCATGATGTCGTTAGGGGCACGACATAGGCAAGATGGTAGCATACTATTTTTGAAACTTGCAACACTTACAGTCAAGATGCGACACTTGCGGACAAGATGTGACACTTACAACACTTGTAATGACAACACTTGCGACACTATTGAAGTGAGTAATTTTGAGGTGTAGTTGATTGCCCCCAAAAGTATGAAGTTAGAAAATGATGATGATTGAAGTACTTTGTAGAATTTTTTGAGCAAGGGTATGGATGCAGAGAAACTGGAAAAAGATACACACAACCATCAAACAAATATTATGACATGTTTCAAATCCAAGGCATACATACCTATGCTTGAGTGATAAAGACTTTTTAGATATGGCCGCCATAAAATACACTGTGGATCCATAATTATATTGACAAAATGGTATAGCCACTGTAGATACAATTTGCATCTATACTCTTATGACCTGAACTGACTGTAGCCACGAAGAATACACAGTGGATCTACAAGATGACAAGACATAACCACGACCAATACAAAGTGGATCTATGTGACAGTATATGTGTCATAGTTCAAAATAACGCCTTCACAACCTGGGCAAAGTACATATAAGAGTGATAACTCAACCCAGGGTCTTCTTACCGATCCCGATGTAGTACGAATCTAACCATGTACATACCGACGAATGTCAATGAATGAGCTGAAGTCAAACATCCATGGAATCATCCAATCAGGGTTCAATGATGTAAACCCACTGTCAGACAAAAGGAGGCCTTCCATTGAGGCATGCAGGTCCAAAGGTACTAACTAGGTTCTAAGTCTGACTCCTAGATAATGTGTTGAATTCGACAGGAAGAGACTCATCGAAGGAGGGCCTTGATGTATCCCCCATCAACGACACGAAACAGACACAAAGATGTAATTGGTAGATAAAATGAACATGGACTGACACGGGTATTGAAACATGATATTTGTGATCATTGACTCTCGAGGCAGATACTTCCCTTGAACACTGAGGCACATCAGCAGAAACATGACATGGACCAACACTTGATGATGCAGTGGATACTGTGACTTTCATCGGGTGACCCAAAGGAGTAAAAGAAACTCAAAGGATTGGATCAGTGTAGAGGTTCAACGAATTAAAATGCATGCAAAGACAGTGTCGTGTTCAAGGGTGACTGTAAGAGTTATTGGTAATGTTCTCAAAAACTCCTTGGCTTGCTTCTTTCAATTTTTCCCCCATCCAAATAGACGAGTACCTCATTTTAATTTAATGAGCTCGAGGAGGGTAACACATGCTCGATATGACTCACCTTCAGTAAGTCCCTCTTCTTTTGTTTAACGAAATGGAAGAAGTAAGGGTTCGGTTACGTATGGGCCCTTTAATGTATGATCGTTTAACAACTCCAGAGAAGGTAAACTCGATGGTTTTTCATATTTACAAAGTCTGAAAACAACTTAAATATGAGTCCAATGTTTTCCTTTTTCGTAATATTAGTCTTACGAGGATGAAAAAGAGATAAATTCTCTCTCGAAAGACGCCCTTTCAAACCTTTTAACAAGTGGGAAAGGAAGCAAGATCACTCGGCAATATTTTCATGTTTAGAGAGTCTGAAAAGAGCTCAAAGACGACTCGAAAGGGTTCCTTTTTTGTTTATCCATGCAAGTCCGAAAAAGTGATAAAAGTCTACTCAGTTACATTCTCATGTTTTTTAGAGCACAAGAAAGAACAAAGACTAAGCTCGGTATGCCCCCAGCTTGAAAGCTAGTGGCTTAAACTCCAGAATGATCATCAAACGCTGGAGACATGCCCTCCAAGATTCAATTCATTCACTGACTTTGAGGTTGTCACCAATTTCTCTACTAGATGGATAAAAAGGATAAGAGTGGATGAAAAGAAGGTTCAAGAGTGGTGATTGTTTCATTTTTTAACGATCTTCACACAGAAAAAGAACTATGCTCAGGGCTTTGGGTTCAATCCCCATATTTTTGTTTCATTTTTTAACGATCTTTCTACAGAGAAGAAAACTATACTAAAAGATTTTGTTTCATTGTTTAACGGGGCCTGCTACAGAGAATAGAAACTATGGTCGTGGATTCTTCTTGATCCTGGCTTCCAATAGAAAAACGCTCTGGAAGGACAACACGTCAAGGGAAAAAACTCGGTCATGGCTTCCAAGAGATCTTTACTGGATGGAATACACTCTGGAAGGAACACATGTTGAGGGTCGCGATAGGGGTAAGGAGATGAGGTTCCAATAGCCCTATCTAAGAAATCACCATGTCAACTATCGGATCCAAATCATCGAAATTTGAAGGCATGGGAGACGATGGAAAATCGACATCAAGAGGGGAGATAGACTGTATATCTGCCTGAATTTATTCATGAGGAGGAATAAAAGAGGATCGATGATGGTTATCATCCCGAGGTAGCTCATCAATGATCAACATTTCCATGATAGATTCATCCAAGGGAAAAATTGGGGAAATGTAATCGATCGCAGATGACAAGGAACTTAACCGTGATTGCATCGAGGAAATTTCGGGTGCCAATAGATGTTGGTAATCCGACAAGGGAGAAGAGGATTGGATAGAAACGTATGATGTTTCAGCTAGACTAAGTGGCACGGTGTCACCGAGTGCATCGAATTCCAATGGACTAGGTACAATCCAAGGGTCAGATGATTCCAAAGATTGATAAGTTGTGGTCAAAATCATATTGATAGTGGAAATATGATGTGTAGTCAGTGGAAGTGGCGTAGGGAAGGTACCCATGAGGATAGAATCTTTTAGTAAGCCAACACCAATGCGTTCATACGTGATCTTGTGGTCTCCCAAGAAAGGAATCTTGTTGGTAACAGGAGTGCGAGCATCGGTCGTGCAGAAATCCAATTGATCAACAGTGACAATTTTGCCTTGATGAGGAAATTGTACACATCGAAAGACCAACAAGGCAACGACAGTCATAGCATAAAACTAACTTCTTCCAAGTATCATGTTGTAATCAAGGGGAGCATCGACCACCTCGACATCAACAGTGACAGGTTTTCCACCCAATTGGATGGGCAGGGACTGTAAAAGCCTGTGGGGATGAAAACCTTGCCCATCAAAGGTGCATAACATCGTTGGGGATTTGTTAAGTGCGGGTGATTTTAAACCTTTCCAACATGCTAAAGACATGACACAATTTGAGGCTCCCTCATCTAGAATAGTTCGGTGGATTTATTGATTGTGAACAACAACATCAACTTGGAAAGAAACTTGGTGGGAGAGTTGAGATGCATAATTTTCCAAGTTAAACATGATATGGTTGGACGAATCAAGATCAACAGTACCAATAGCGGCCAAGAGCATTCTACGTTAGCTGGGGCAGTGTTGTAGAACTTCTAATGCAGACGTAGCACATGGCGCTTTAGCCAAATCTTCAACAATGTTATAGTTCTGGGTGGCATGTGAACTAGGATTAAATGTAGCTTTGCGGATAGTTCTCTTAGGAGGGTGTAAGATAGAGTCAAACGTAGGTTTCTCAATATGAATTGGTCTAAACAGAGGATTAACGGAGGATAGTGATGGATCCAATAAAGTACCGGTACCGTTAGTGTCTTTTCCTTTGTCAAGGTTACCTAGTGTTTCATATGTCTTAGAGCGGGTGTTCAAATTAATCCCATTAAACATATAAATATATGCACTCGTCAAGGCCTCATCATGAGGATGGCTAGAACTTTCCCCGAAGAGGGGGTTTGAGCAACCATGGATTGTTGTTGTGGAAAAGGATGAGTAAGCATAGCCAGTTGTGAATTTCCCTGGAAAATTTTTGCCACTTCATTGCGATGTGGGCAGTCTCGAGTGTAGTGATCGTCACCACAAATGATACATGGGAATTTCAGTTTCTGTTGTGGCTTATTTTCGGTAGCAGGTGTATGAGCTTGATTATTTGGTTGTTCATTGTTATTTGTATTTTTTGATTTATTTTTTGTCTTCTTCTTACCTCTGGATTGTTGTGAAGGGGAATATTGAACTATATTCACCTCAGAGATCTGAGTTTGGGGGGAGGTAGAGGAGAGTGTGGTCGACTAGAAAGTAGATTAAGTTTTGATGGAACCGATAAGACCGTCTACATGAGATGAGGATGATGGCTTGGATGGATCGGTATTAGCTTGAGAAGCATTCATAAGAAAATCATACAAAGTAATAGATTGTGAATAAACCAAATCTAAGTATTGATCCCGAGCAATCGTTTCTTCCTCGATGACTGCACCACCCAGAGCGACATCGTGAGTGATCAAGGGAAAAAGTGATTTAGTAAACCATTCTGCCAATAATATGTCAGAAATGATTACCTTGATCATCCTTCATCATCATCTCCACTCATGAATATGGTCAGAGATATGCACGGAGTCAGTTTGATGAAGGGAGGTCAAGATTTCAGTACCCGTCTTGTAGCAAATAGGTAGTTGAAAGTACATGAGGAAAGACATGGAAAGGGAATTGAAATCATGAAAAGAAGCACTTGGTAGTTCAATATACCACTTTTTTGTTGAGCCCGTAAGTGTTCATTGGAAAAGACGCAAACATATAGAATCATCCATGAGGGAGTTTGATGAACACCACAAATGGAAATTCATCACATGGTTGTTTGGATATTTGCCATATTTTCCGCCAAATTGCAGAATATCCGAAGGAAGTTTAGCGGGAATAACTGGCCAAACCAGTGAATGAAATATAGGATCATTAGTTAATCGAGACAAGTCTGGGAGATCCTGAGTTGCAAGGAAAGGTAGTTGTCGGTTAATTTTTGGATGATACTGGTGTGGCATAGGAACACCAGTAGGACCATAAACTAGGTTAGGTGGATAGTTGTAACCAGTAGGTCCTCCTACATATGGTTGTTGGTGGCCAGGATAAGCAGGATTTGATGATGGATGAGAAACATTTGCATAACCCGGTGGGTTCTGAGCATTATAAGTCGGCTGATTTTCTTTCCCAGAAAGAGGATGAACAGTGTTCCCTTGAGGAGGGTAGGGAGCAGATCCCGGAGGCAGATACACATTAGACCCATGGGGAGGATACGGTTTTTGTCCTTGAGGACTCTAGCTGGTGTTTGGGATGTCGTCTAGATAAGGTTGTCCATAAGACAGTTCGGAAGGAACAGGATTTGATACTCCTCCTTGTGGTTTATGATATGAGTGCCCCCCAACATGGGGTTGGGTAAAATTTCCTCCTGACGATACTCCCTAGGATTGTGAAGAGTTTCCAGCGAACGAAGGTTGCTCCCCTGCCAGCGGTGGATTAACGATCGGAGTATGACTGGCAAAGGGAGGCTTCCCGCCAGGAGGAACATGAAAAGGGGGATGTCCCCCGGGAGGGGTAGGACTGCCATAGAATGGTGGTCCTCTAGGAAGGATAGGTCCGCTAGATGGTGGTTTCCCTCCAGTAGGTTATATTTGGTTGGCAAAGGTCTGCATTCTCGGGGGAAAATATGTCCCAGCAGGATCATGCGGAACATGTGGAGCTGTAGAGTGAAATCTTGTAAAAGAGGGGGTAGGGATCTAAGTGCCTTGGGAATGAGTAGAGGTGATGAGCCTAGCATTAGGATGGACTTGTACTGACGTAATAGTAGGGTTAATGACCTGATCGATGGGGTGATTCATAGTTTGACCAGATGGTCCACTTTCAACAGAAGGGTCATGAGGTTTAAATGGTTGTCTAAAGGACTCAAAATTCTCATAGAGATCGCGTATGGATGAATTCCTCCATACAGAATGAGCAGGGGTTGGATTTGTATCTACTATAGTGGTAGGAAGAACAAGAGTCCTATACTCATCATTGAAGGTTGGTTCTGTGGATCCCATATATGTCTCGGTAAAAGCTCTCATAGGTAATTGTGGGACCTCTTCGTCTATGACATTCCCAAGGGAGTCTAAACAAAGAAAAATTGGTTCAAGAGGGGTTACTGACACAAATGTAGTGCGAGGAGTGGGATTCTCAACCGTAACCAAAGCTCCTTCTGATTTATTGAACGAAGGAGCAACAACGCTTTCAGCGTCAGATTGATTTTCTACCTCTCCACGGTAGTTGTCTTCTGGAGGGTTAGGAGCTAAGGGTTGGTAGCCTTCCAGAGGAATCCCTTGCATCCTACATGATCGACGAAGACCTTTATCATCTGCAGGCTCAATTTTGGAGAATAACAGTACACGTTGAAAATCTAGGGCCAACTAACAAAAAGAAACAACATATGCTAAGAAAATCTGGGAATCAAAACCAGGCAAGCAAGACTTCTCTCGATGATCGTACTATTTGGTGTCGAAATCCAACGTCATGTGACCAAGTCAAGAAGGGGCTAGGATATGGTGTAACAGTTACAACTGCAACCTGCTTAACGGACGTTCACCTTGGTGCAAGCTTCCACGCAGTAATTGTGGATTTACCCTCCAAGGAGCCCGAGTGATTTTGACCAATGTTTGTTCCACGTACAGTAAGACTTCTCTTTACCATTACCTAGTGTAAGTACCTAAGAATTATGGAAACTAAGGACACCAACTCGCAGGCATCCCCTGGGCGGGTACAGTCGACAGTTTGATCTGAACGTATGGACAGGATAACAAGTCCGAAATCAAATCAAGAAGCTCCCACACATAACCACGTGTATACCTTCAAGTAACCCCCAATATATGATCCAACCACTACAAACATTCGAACCACGGAGGGATAATCTCTGTAACTCACCCGCATGCGACCTCGTGTGTAACCCATGTGTGAGAGGGGGATCCCAGAAATCCTATACAACAATTGGATTTGACTCTCCCTATCTCAGGATGCTAATGTTTGTTTTGAAAACTTTGGAGAGTTGTACTCATAGCCTAATCGAAAGTTCTAATCCTAGTCTAATATTGGTGGAAGATCTAAAAAAAAAAAAAATCTAGATAATTTTTAATTAGTGTTGATTTTATGGTTGTTCTTTACTCAAAGGGTGCATGACAATGAAATTGATGGTATGACGACTCAATTCCCAAAAATGCACAAGAATATGATAAGCAATTTTTTCTTTTGATGAATGGCTATTTAAGAGAAAGAGAGAAAGTTGTTTTCACTATCAAACACTAATATGCAATGTCCTCAATCAATTTGTTTCTCACTCAAATCTGATGCAATGCTAAAAATTTCAGAAATGCCTTCTAATATCCAAACCAATCACTAAAATATGTCCTTTTTCTTATATGTGAATGATAATCATATGCAAGACTCCTAAATGTTAATCAGACTTCAAGATTAAACAATCAGAAGCAAACTTCACACAAAACAAAAAAATACACTCTCGTCGTGAAATAGATAAGAAGGACAAAGATAACCAAATTGCAAACTAGAACCAAAAACCTCAAACAAAAGAGAAATGATGGAAATTTTACCTCAAAGATCAAATGAAAAGTTCACAGACCTTTGGATTTCCTCACAAAAGTTTTCACTCAATCAGATAAAGGAGGAGAAAACAACGAATTAACTCTAGGTCAACAAAGACAAAGAGTTATTGCAAGGCAAGGATAAATGTCAAAAATCCAATAAAGATATGAATAATCCTTAGAAATCAAATAATTGGAGGCTAAACAAGGACACACTAATATAGCACAAACCCTGAGCAGATGAATCAACAAAAAAAACTGAGGAAAAACCAATTTCTAAGAAGATTTCTGCAGAAAAAGGGGTAGCGCTCCCCCAAAAGGGGAAACAGAGTTCTCCAACACTTTGTGGAAGAATGTAAGGGAGTGCCAATGCTCTAGTGGTAAGGGTATGGGAGCGCTCTACTGCAAAATCTCAGAGAAATGCCCAGAAACTCAAAAAACAAACTCAGAAAAAATGCAAAATTATGTGTTTAAGATAAATCCAAGAGCCAACAATCAAACCTAAGGATCAGAGACATTCATGGAGAAGTTAAAATTAGTGGGAAAAGTGACAAAAAAATATTTGGGAATGGAAACAAAAATCAGAGATCCTCCCCAGCGGAGTCGCCAATTTTTGTTGTAGGTGAAGCCCCCTGCGGACAATTCCCTCTTGGTCTCTAGACTCCTAAGGACAAGACAGAAAGTGCTTAACATGGACACTGACTTCCTTTTAGATATAATCAAACTAATGAATGAAAGAGAAGGATAAATATATGTACCTTATGAACGACGTTTGTCACTGCAAAGTCTGGGCTGAGATTCGATCTTGATCTCCTTGATAGGTCCTGCAAAACAAACAAAGATACAATGGACTTCCTACTCTACTGAGATTAGCTCAATCATAGATCTGTCTACTGCAGACAAACTTATATGGAACAAGTACAAGTTTGAAATAAATAGGCCAAGCATTGATTATACTAATGAGAACAAGTAAAAGTACTTACAATCCTTTGAATGAAGGTGCAATAGCCTCTTAAAGTTCTCCTTGTCCAACCCCTTTGCTCAATCAATCTCCACTGATTTCTTTAATGGCATCTCACTCATGAGATCATAAGTTTGATGTAATTCTCAATCTCCATTCTCCCTTTCACCATGAGAAGGCCTCCTTATATAAACTTGGAGGGGTCCAACCACTTGAGAGATCTTTGGGATGAGTTGAGGATTCCTCTCCTTTAGTTGAGGATCTCCCCTAATATCATGCCTTGACCATCTATTTGAATCCAACTACCTTTAGTATTTGAGGGATTCTTCCCTAATTTTCCTCAACAAACCTAGAAGTTTCTCAAAAGAGGGTAGTGCTCCCCTAAAGGGGTGCACAGAGCTCTCAAACACTCCCTAAAGAGGCTCAGGGTGTGCCAGTGCTCCCTAACAGTGGGTAGGGGAGCACTCCTCTCCAAAAATCAATTTTTTAGTGATTTTTCCAATGGAAAAGGGCTTTTACTTCTTGCCAAGTGATTTTTCTTCTTCCAAACTATCCTTTTAGGTGTCTTAAGTGTCTTCATGATGTCGTTAGGGGCATGACATAGGCAAGATGGAAGCATACTTTTTTTGACACTTGCAACACTTATAGTCAATATGCGACACTTGTGGACAAGATGCGACACTTACAACACTTGTAATGACAACACTTGCGACACTATCGAAGTGAGTAATTTTGAGGTGTAATAGATTCCCCCCCAAAGTATGAAGTTCGAAGATGATGATGATTGAAGTACTTTGTAGACTTTTTTGAGAAAGGGTATGGATGCAGAGAAACCAGAAAAAGCTGCACACAACCATCAAACAAATATTATGACATGTTTCAAATCCAAGGCAGGCATACCTATGCTTGAGTGATAAAGACTTTTTAGGTATGGCCTCCATAAAATACACTGCGGATCCATAATTATATTGACAAAATGGTATATCCACTGCAGATACAATGTGGATCTATACTTCTATGACCTGAACTGATCGTAGCCACGAAGAATACAAAGTGGATCTACGAGATGAGAAGACATAGCCACGACCAATACAAAGTGGATCTATGTGACAGTATATGTGTCATGGTTCAAAAGAACTCCTTCGCAACTTGGGCAAAGTACATATAAGAGTGATAACTCAACCCAGGGTCTTCTTACCGATCTCCATGTAGTACGAATCTAACCATGTACATACCGACAAATGTGAATGAATGAGCTGAAGTCGAACATACGTGGAATCATTCGATCAAGGGTCAATGAGGTAAACCCACTGTCAGACATGAGGAGGCATGTAGGTCCCAAGGTACTAACTGGTTTCTAAGTATGACTCCTAGATAATGTGTTGAAGTACCCTAGCACGCAATATTATACTTGACTTATAAAGCTCTGTGCTAAAGAAAGAAGATTAGATCTGAAGGAGAGAAACCCAATCTGAAGAAATGAGGTCAGATTTGAAGAAAAGAAGTTTGATCTGTAGAAAGGAAGGTCAGATCCCAAGAGAAGAAGTTTGATCTAAAGAAGAGAGGTAATATATGTAGGCTATGTGCTCTGATAAAGGTAAGAATGGTTAAAAATTTAAGATCTGGAATCTGTGTGCTCTGTAGAAGTAAGATAAGTAGAAATTTTTGTTTCTAGAGTATGGATCTCGGTATGATTGATAGGATCTGTCCTAGCCTGAAAAATAGGGCACTAATATATTAAATAAGGTTTTATATGAATAGATCTGATAATAATAATGAAAGATATGTTATACCTATGCATAGAAAGAATATTTGGACTAACAAATCGATGCGGGATCCTAGAAAGAATTTATTTCAGGTTAGCTCCTATGATCCTAGTGCGCAGTACAGGAGAAGTTGGGGATCATTTAAAAGAAAGAGAGGATTAACCCTCTGTTATAGTTGCAGAAGACTAGGGCATCTGGCTAAGGAATGCCTTGGAAGAAGACCTAGTTGTCTTTGTTGTAAGGCTCTGGACCATGAAGTGTTGGATTTCCCCATAATGATTGCTAAGCTTGAAAGTATGAACATAAGACAAGAAAACCCTAAGCCAGATCTAGAAACTAAGGCTATAGAAGAACCCTAGAAAGAATCAGAGAAGGTATTACTACATATGAAAGACACCTCGGATGACCATCGACATGTTAGACTATCAGAGATTTTTAAAGACACAGAGTGCCTTGAAGCAAGAATAGGGGACTTCGACATTGACTGTGTTCTAGATAAGGAAACACAAGTGAAGATCATAACAGAAAGAACTTGGGAAGTTATAGGAAGGCCAGCTATAATCCCTTCGCTAGGAGGAATAGTGTTATTCAGAGGAAAGTTGGTAAACTTATGCGGGAGGCTCGCTCAAATACCTATGACCATCAATGGAACTTCGACAGAGGAATATTTTGAGATCATTAAGTTTATTGAAGACACCGCCCCGTTTACCATGTTAATAGGAAAACCTTGGATTGACAGAGCTCAAGCCAGACAAAGGGAAGAAGAAGAAGCCTTGGAGAAAATGAAACAAGACTTAAAATATTTCATGGCTAGAAGGATCGCACAATTGATTGAAGAACAGGAGAACAGATCGAAGCTAGTTGTCACTAGAAACATTGATGTCGAAGCTACAAGAACATTAGGAGACCCAAAAAAGACTGAAGTACTTAATCTAGATAAAGAAAAGGTATTACCCTTGAATCCTAGGAAATAATATCAACATCGTGCAGTGACTGTGTTAAAAGTTGATAAGAATCGAAATGGAAAAGAGACTACCGAGACGAGGCTCACTGGAAAGAAGGCCAGAAAGCTTAGTAAGAAGAGGGATAAGTTACAGAATACTCCAAAGGGAGCTTCACAGAGAGAAAAATTGTAGAATTGAAGCTTCGTCGAGATATCAAAATAGCAACACATGGCACTTCACCATGGAGAAGCAATATAGTCATTGGACCTCATATATCTGTTTGACTTCTGCTCCGAATAGAAAAAAAAAAGCAATAAACGTTCCTCATCAGACTGTTGGACCACACCATAACAGATCGAACAAGAGTTAATAGGGACTTATAACCGTTGCACGTGAACCGTTTCTGAGTTGACTACTTATCCCTTTGCACCATGCACAAAGAACACTTTTGCTAACTGGGAATTTGAATCCCGTATACTGAACAAATTGCAGTGCAGTGTCTAAGTCCATTGTGACCCCGACAATTTTAATCTCGAGCATGTATGTCCGACAAGCTCACCGCAGTTGAAGAATCAGTGACAAAATTTCTTCTCGACTTGATG
Organism: Picea glauca; assembly: GCA_000966675.3. Lineage (NCBI taxonomy): Eukaryota > Viridiplantae > Streptophyta > Pinopsida > Pinales > Pinaceae > Picea > Picea glauca. The sequence goes on from JZKD02S0263737.1 coordinate 734,354, forward strand.
ACTGAAAGATTCATGTCAGAGAGAGGAATGTCTACAGGTGTACAAGCATCTTCGATGAGAGGACTGTAGGCCTCTCTGTCCACTACTCGATTCAAACCATCCTGGCCAGCTAATGAGAAATGAACGAAGCACAAAGATGATATCGCAAATGCCAAGGTGATTCTGAGCATTTTACTCGCCTATATACCACCTCTGAGCGGCGCAATAAACTGAGACAGTGTGCCCAAAGACTTTGAATACACGTTGGTCATTGCGTACCTTCCGAAATAAGTGATCGCAGTTCGTGCTTACTATAATAAGCTCACAGTGTTGAAGTTTAGCGACTTCAACCTCGGCGACATGAAGGTTTACACCATGTTCTCCCTGCATAAGTATCTAGCGAGAACCAAAGGAAAGAACTCAAATATTACCCCTCATTCATGGACCCAGAACCTCACATAGTCCACCCTATTGAATGTTATGAAGATTCCACACTTTGGGCGACACTAGGGGGTGAACGCATGCGTCAAATTACTGATATCTTGCTATCATGGAGATTATTTGTGGTTGAATCGCCGCATTATAGTGAATCTGACATTGATCAATCGGATCACAGGGCTAAGAATGCAAGTTTTAAACCTGTGATGTAAAGCAATGCATATAGATTCTTAAGAAAAACAGAATTTAATCAATGGCTCATACACAGAGTACACAAAGATTTTATACCAGAAACCCTCAACCGGGAAAACCTTTCTTATATTCATTATATCAAATTTCACCATTCACCATACAATATACACAATGTTTTTAGGTATTCCGTAGATACCAAAACCCTAATCCCTTAATCCAATATTAATTTAGTAAACCTCTAAAAATAGCAAAATCCGCTAAAAATAGCAAAAACCGTAGTTGTCAAATGTGACGTACCCACACACACATGCAAAGAATATAAAACATACCCAAAATTCTCCCACTTGTTGTTTTCTTTGCATCCAGGGGTCCATAGGATTATATATAGTCAACAATCCAGGGCAGCAATGCCCATTTTTACTCTACACCAGGAGAACTTTTCTGTGCTCATAGACTTTGTCCATGAATCTTCAACATTCTTCAAAGTGTCAACCTTTTCCAGTAACACCTTCTTTTCCTCAACCATGTCTCTCACAAAGTGATACTGAACATCAATATGCTTTGTCTTCGAATGATAAGCTGGGTTCTTCGCCAGGAAGATTTCACTCTGACTATCACAATCTAACCTCACTGCTTGTTGTACCAACCCAATACCTGAAACAATCTTTGTAACCATACTTATTCCTTGCTTGCATGAGTGGCTTTCATGTATTCAGCTTCTTCAGTTGAGAGTGCCTATACATCCTGTCTTTTTCTCATCCAACTGATTGCTCCTCCAAATAGGTTAAACACATACCCACTTGTAGATCTTCTATGATCCAGATCTCCAACCCAGTCTACATCAACAAATCCATGTATATCCACCACTTTGTCCAATACTAGTCTTCCTTGGTAGCACAATCCATAACTAGTAGTGCCATGAAGATACCTGAAGACCCTCTTTACTGCTATCCAATTCTCCTTCCCCAGTTTTGACATATACCTGCTCAAAACTCCCACTACATGTGCAATGTCCGGTCTAGTATAGACCATTGCATACATCAAACTACCAACCGCACTGGCATACGGAACATGGGACATGTCCTCTTCTTCTTCCTGCGTCTCGGGACACTGATCTGCATATAAATTTACCCCTATAGGAATAGGAACCTTGACTGGTTTACTTCCATGCATATTAAATCTCTGCAATATCGTCTCAACATATTTTCTCTGATTTAACCAGAGATTCATGTTTGGACGATCTCTTTTAATCTCCATTCCCATAATGAAGTTAGCAGCACCGAGATCCTTCATGTCAAATTTGGAGGATAGTTGTGATTTCACCTCCTTGATAACATCCATGTTATTTCCT
>JZKD02S0263737.1:736363-751344 GCA_000966675.3 Picea glauca
TTTCACCTCCTTGATAACATCCATGTTATTTCCTACCAACAACATGTCATCAACATACAACACTACATAAATGAAGTGATTACCAACCTGCTTGGAATATAAACAGTGATCAACCATGCTTCTCACAAATCCCAATTCAAGGATGTATGTATCAAACTTTTGGTACCACATCCTAGGTGATTGCTTCAGACCATATAGTGACTTATGTATCTTACAGACCAACTCTTTCCTTCCCTTCACTACAAATCCTTCTGGCTGCTTCATGTAGATTTCTTCTTCCAGATCCCCATGTAGGAATGTTGTCTTCAAATCCATCTGTTCCACTTCAAGATCAAAAGAAGAAACAATAGATAAAATAAATCTAATAGAAGTTAACTTAGCAACAGGATAAAAAATATCACCAAAGTCAATTCCCTCTACCTGAGAATAACCTTTTGCTACTAACTGAGCTTTGTATTTCTCCACTTTACCTTGTGCATTAAACTTCTTCTTGAACAACCATTTTCTACCAACTGATTTTCTTCCAGCTAGCAACTCAACTATATCCCATGCCTCATTATTATCCAAGGCATCCATTTCTTCAACCATGGCCTTATTCCAGAGCTTACTATCCTCTTAATTCACTGCTTCCCTGACAGTTATGGGATCATCATCAGTAATAGATAAAGCAAAATTGGAACGAAAATCAGGTGGACTATACCTTTCTGGTTGCCATATATCTCTCATTGATCTCCTTAATACTAGGGTATGAGGTTCTTCTTCTTCTTCTTTTTCTTCCTCTTCTTTAGATGATTCAGAGTTTGCACCATCCAACTCAAGCTCTATTTTCTCAAGTTCATCTTGTGTTGGTAGGAATTCTTGTTTGGACACATATTTTACCTCTCTGAAAACAACATCTCGACTATAAACAGTTTTCTAGGTTTCTGGGTTCCAAATCTGATAACCTTTCACACCATATTTATAACCAATAAAGATACACTTTTCAGCCTTCTTATCCAACTTACTTCTATTTTCCTTTGGAACATGTACATAAGCATCACAACCAAACACTCGAAGATGTTGAAGAGAGGGTTTCTTTCCAGACCATACATCGTGTGGAGTTTTATCATCCAACGTTGATGAAGGTGATCGATTGACCAAGTAATATGTTGTACCCATTGCCTCTACCCGAAATTCTTGTCCTAACTCGGCACCACTGAGCATGCTCCTTTATTTTTCCATCAGTTCCCTATTCATCCTTTCTACAACTCCATTATGTTGAGGAGTGTATGGAGTAGTCTTCTACCTTTCTATACCACACTTCTTACAAAATTCTTTGAATTCATTTCCGCAGAACTCTCCACCATTATTTGTTTTCAATACCCTTGTTTTCTTCTCTGTCTGATTTTCTACCAGAGCCTTAAACTCTTTAAATTTATCAAATACATCAGATTTCTTTCTAAGAAAATAAATCCATGTGTACCTTGAGAAATCATCTATGAATGAAACATAATACACAGACTTACCTAGTGATGGAACAGGCACAGGTCCAAACACATCACTGTGTATCAATTCTAAGATCCCCTTTGCTCTTGTAGCACTAGATGGGAATCTTACTCGATTATGTTTACCATATATGAAATGTTCACATAAATCAAAATCCAGAGTGCAGTTAGACATACCTTCAACCATGCATTTACCGTGTAGTGTTCAAAGTCCCATTTATCCAATATGCCCCAGTCTTTGATGCCACATCATGATATTCTTTTTAGGGATGGTATTGGTCTTGTATTTTTTATTTGTTTGTTCAAGGACAATAGAACTATTACACCCATTAGTATAAGTGCTTCCCAAAAACTTGTACAGAGTTCCACAATGAACTCCCCTCATCAACACCAGTGTTCCTCATACCATCTTGCAAGTTCCCTTTCCAAATACAGTATCCACTCCTACATCTTCCATCTTGCTTACATATATTAAGCTCCTGGCTAGTTTTGGAATGTGCAGAACCCCAAGGAGAGTTCTAATCCTTCCATATTTTGGCAGCAACTTAACTCTTCCACGTCCTAAGATTTTTTTTGTCGAGTCATCTCTTAGGAATACATCACCACCATCATATTTTTTATATTCAGAGAACCACTCCCTGTGAGGAGTCATATGGTATGATGCACCTAAGCCGATCAACCATACATCACGGTCTGCATGTGTACTTGTAGATGCCAAGTAAACATCACCTCCTTCTTCAGTGGAGGTTTTATCCTCTGTGAAAGAGGTACTATCAGATCCCTTTGGTTTTTCAACCTTGTTATACTTGCAATATTTCTTATAATGCCCTGTTTTACCACACTTCCAACATTTCCTCAAAGATTTTCCTGGAGACTTAGATATACCTGTAGATTTAGATCTCCCCCCCCCGAAGGCTTACAAGTATTCCTATCTTGGGAACAACCTCTTACAAATAAAGCATCTATGCTTTGACTATCCATGCTTTTCAGCCTCATCGCTTCAAATAACAAGGATGAAACTACATCCTCATAGTTCAATGTAGATTGAGTGGTACTACCAATTGCTACAACTAGATTATCCCAAGAGTCTGGCAAAGAACATAACAAAGTAATACACTTATCTTCTTCTGCAATCGTAATATTAACAGAGACAAGTTGACTTACCAAAGTATTAAAGGCATTTAGATGTTCTTTCACAGAATCTCCATCTTCCATCCTAAGAAGATACAGCTTCTTTCGAAGAAAGAACTTGTTTACCAGGGACTTTGATCGATACAAATTCCCCAACTTATCCCATAGTTCCTTGGTTGTAGATTCTCTTCACACATTTAACAACACCGAATCTGCCACGCAGAGTCGAATAGTACTCCTTGCTCTTCTGTCCAACTTCTCCCAATCTTCCTTTGACATACCAGTAGGTGGTGTACTAGTAGTTTGTGTACCAGTAGCCTGTGTGCTCGTAGACGGTGTACTAGTAGCCTGTGTACCAGGATCCAAAGTGATCCATTGTTCTTTGTCTACAAGAAGGTCCTCCATCTTGAGCTTCCATAGATCAAATTTTTTACCATTGAACTTCTCTATCTCGATTCTAGAAGAGCTCGTCATTCCTCTTTCTGTACTCGAATCTCCACTGCAAAAGCTCCCACTAAACCCAGGTTTATCATAGACCCAAGATAAACTTGATCTATCAAGACTGAGCCTCAACAACAAAGGTGTCCCTCTGAAGCCAAAAATGAGTTCTGATACCACATGTAATTTTTAAACCTGTGAAGTAAAGCAATGCATACAGATTCTTAATAAAAACGGAATTTAATCAATGGCTCATACATAGAGTACACAGAGATTTTATACCAGAAACCCTCAACTGGGAAAACCTTTCTTATATTTATTATCTCGAATTTCACCATTCACCATATAATATATACAATGTGTTTAGGTATTTCGTAGATACCAAAACCCTAATCCCTTAATACGGGATTAATTTAGTAAACTGGTAAAAATAGCAAAATCCGCTAAAAATAGAAAAAATTGCAGATGCAGCTTTTGAATCTGATGCACCCACACACACACATGCAAAGAATATAACACATACCCAACAAAGCATGCAAGGCCCTGACCCACATGATTTCTACCACGGAAAGAGCGTGGATCGCGCTCTCACCCAAAGGATAAAGGATACTTATGGAGATGTAGAGAAGGGAACGGGAGGCTACAAGGTAGCCTCTATCCAGAGTGGCGCAGTGCGCCTGGCCTGTCAACTGATCACGAGTAAATTAGTTTGCAATTATCATCCTACCCAAGTAACTGGATTTGTAGTAGACCTCACAGGGAAGTGCGTGGAGGGCCTACACATGAATTGGGTGAAGTACTTGGTGAACTAGTTAGAACTAGACTACAAGGAAGCGCAAGACCAAGCATATAAGTTCCACTTTAGTTGGCTTCTCATCTTAATATCATTCATCACCTAGGAGATGTCAGAAGGTGAGACCGTCCCGAACATCGAGCCCTTTGAACCATTGGACGTGAATTTCAATATGTTGTGGTACTCTAGCGACATGAACAAGCAGTGGAAATCAAATGCCATCTTCCACACTTATTACAAGGAATGGTCGGCAGACCTCCTCATCCTAGCAGACCCCACAGATCTATATGATATCGACAGTATAGAAGCATCGCATGATACACCTGGATCGAGCAAGACTAAGAAAAATGAAGAAGCCCAAGATGTCCACAATACCTCGATGAAGACTGCTTCTATCTCACCTGAGCAAGGAGGTGATGACGAAGAGATAGATGGCACATAAGTGGAACAAAAGAAAGGCGAAGTCACACCGCCTAGAGATGAGGAGGACCCCTCAAAGAAAAGGAAGGTTTCCCCTCTGAAACCTTCCTCAAAGAAGAAATCGAAAGCAACGAGCTCTAAGTTTGAGACCACTCTCACCTCAGATGACTTTGACTTCATCGTCGCAGCACTGAATGATGCTTCACTAGAGATAGCAGAGAATCAGGAAGCTAATAAGGAGGAGGTGTTCAGTTGGATCAAGGTTGAACTTCAAGAATTGCAGCAGGCACTATAGACTAGCCACGTAGGTTCTACTGCGCCTCTATCAACAGGAACACCAGAAATAGGAGATGAGCCAGCTCAACTCCACCGGATCACTGCTACAGTCGAAGCTCACCTTCGATGATAATAGGAGGAGACAGCACATGCCACCCAGGATTTGGCGCAAGCACGGGAAGACCTTATAGAAAATCACAGTAGTGTCGAACGCAAGAATCTTACTCTGCAAGAGAGTTTCAATGAAGAAAAATCCCAGCTGCATAAAGAAAAGGAACAGTTTCTCGCAGAGCAACTCAAAGTACAGGATATGGTCCCATACCACTTCACTTTGTGACAGTCATTGAAGTAAAGGCCAAAGAACAAGTTCCACAGCAGGTGGCACAACTCGAAGATGTAATCCAGTAGCTCCAGCAACACATAACAGACTTAGAGCTCCGCACTATGCCCGAGATCCCTCAAGATGTACGAGACCAAAGGGAAGCCACTACCAGCAGTGAAATTGATAGATTAAAAGCTCTTGCCTCAAAGTGCAAGTAGCTAAGTAACCAGAGCGCTTAAACATATGATAACCTCACTGAGAATTCAGAGTTACAGGCGTTGGAGTCACATCTCTAGGAAGCGAAGCCACACGCAGATACAATACAAGCGCAGCTGAAGGCCTTGTCTGTTGTAGACAAAATGAAGAGGTCTCATTAACAACGTACAGTGCATCAGTAGATCCATATGCTTCAAATAAAAGTGATGGAAGTCACTCAACAGCTTCAACTGGTGCAAGATAAGGCATGCATGTTGTTTACAGAGGTCGAGAGCCAAGGAGCAGAGCTAGAACAGGTTGTCCTCACAGTAGAACAATGCCTAGAAGGACTAGTGAATGATGCAGTAATACATGAGCTCACTGAACAAGAGGCCACAACAAAGAAGCAAGTCGAACCATCTCGAGGTGTTTGAGGAAGAATTGATCAGACCAGAGTGACTCGGGACGAGTCACAAGTGAGTGTCGGGGGCCTGTTGGCCCTTGACCAAGTTTTGGGATTTTCTTGGTCATGTTGACCTATTTTGGGAATTCGACAACCTGTCGAAGGAGGAGTGCAAGACAAAGTGGATATCATGGGATCTCGGCCCCCTTTTGCAGCCCTTTTTGGGTTTTTGGGAATATGTAATGGATAGGGGATGTCATCCCATGGGTTTACCCATGTTTAGGCCTATTTTGTATGTATATATAGATTTCTAGGCCATATAGAGAAGTAGTGAAATTAGTATCTATGTGATGTAGGCTAAGTGACAAGAGTTGAATCTGTGTGGTCAAGGCTTTGTTCATTTTGTGTAAGACTTGCAGAGCTGAGTGCAAGCCCCTGTGAGAGACTGTAGAAGGCTTTGTGTTGTAGTGAAAGGAAGAAGGGTCTAGCGAGTTGTGCAAATTTTTTGTCCTGTGCAGAGTAAGGGTTTTGATGGCTCTGTGCTCGTAACCGATTGACCAAAGAATATAAAGAGCAAGAGTTGGTGGACGTATCCCCAGGTTGGGGGTGAACCACGTAAATAATGTGTTGTGTTCTTTGTGCTTTGTCTTGATGTGGTCATATGTTTTATGCTAAGTGCTCTGATATGTTTAGATAGATCTAATTATGATTTGTTCTTATCATATGTGAGAATGTTAGATATGATCTAGCTAGTCATGTTTAGTGCTTGATATGCTCATTATGATCTGTTTGTATATGCTAAGTGCTTGAATACTGTAGATTGGTGTGAATACTACGAAGTTTTGTTTTATCAGCGAAGTGAATAGTGATTACATATTAAAAAATTGACGGTGCTAAGAGTTGTATTAAGTATTATAATCACAGATATGTGTCCCAGCTAAGGTTGCAGAAACTTGATTCATGCAACCACCCCTGCCTCTAACTCGGGTGAGACTTCATCTTCTTCGTAGGTGTTGCCAAAAGGGCCGGTAGTTAGGGTTTTGTTGGTGCGTTGATGTAGTGTTGAACCCTAGTTTTTCCCCTGTGCCAACAACAACTCTCAACTCCGAGTCACAATGTTCTTTACGCCCCAAATTCCGAAACAATGAAATTCAAGCACGAGATCAACGGTTCTTGTTGATCCAAATCCAATCGCCACTACTCCTCCTGAGATTATGAGTGTTGAAAGACACTCATCCTTATTTTTCCCACTGGTCTTCAAGATCTAATGGTCCATGAAACTTTGCAACTCACTTGAACTCCGCTTGGTGTGACCTTCAACTGCAAACTGGGGCCCAATGTTTCGACACCTCAGGATTTCACGTATCGGTGAAAGGAAATGCAACAACCCCCTTCGCTTGATAGCCGAAATCACGTTAACTCCCACCACTAATAAACGGCTCTGAGCTTCATGTGATCTGGCGGTCCCAATTCTATCAGGACTTCATCAATCGGGAGTTCGCAACTCTCAACTCTGAGTCACAACGTTCTTCACGCCCCAAATTCTGAAACGACGAAATTCAAGCATGAGACCAATGGTTCTCGTTGATCCAAATCCAATGGCCACTACTCCTCATGAGATTATGAGTGCTGAAATAAACTCAACATTATTCTTCCCACTGGTTTTCAATATCCAACGGTCCATGGAACTTCAGCGATTCTCCCTCTGAGAATTTCAACCATCCATTTAGACTTCTCAAAGACTCCTCAAATACTTAACGTCTTCTCTTCTAAAATTAACTTCTGCGAGGTGACTTCAGACCTCGTTCTTCCTTTGAATTCTTCAAAATATCTATCCTTCCTGAGCTTGACCTCTACTATGGGCTCAAGGCTTCAAAAGGATTCTTGCGTGCACTCCTTGTGGCATTCACAATAACCTCTGGTTACTCACCACCTCCAACTCTATGTATTCCTTGCAACAACAGTTCTTCAACCTTTCTCCCTGGTTGGAAAAATGTAAGACTTCCACTGTCCTACGCACACCTTGAACGACTCTTGTACTGTACCTGAACTTCTATGGGTATAAGAACAACATTATCTCTCTTGAGATTCTCTGAGGTAATACTCAGAACCTTGTCAATGCACTCCTTGCAGACTCTCATTGCATTCCTTGTAGGATTTCTCAAGAAGAGAAACAATTGAAAATTATACTTCTCCTTTCACAGACTTCATACATTCACCATGAAATCATGAGCATACACACACATATAACATTGAAACAAATGCATAACAGAGAATATAAGCAAATTGTAAACATACCATTCAATAGATGCAAACAGTAACCATGACAACACCATAAAATGGAATCAAAGTATTCTTGTATTAATTCCAGTGCTCTTGTACATGGATTCAATAGCAGCAACTATCTGCCTATATAACCTTCTACAATCTTTGTTTCTCTACTCTTCTATCCTCTTTCTCTACATCTTACAATTACAATCTCTCCTCTTCTCAATACATGTGAGGGATATTTCTTAGAGTTTTCCCTCCTACCTTACAAGCTATCTAATCAAAATTAAAAGCTATCTATTTTACATTCATTACAATTAAATGTCTCTACATCTGATAGATGATAGAAATGCTCAAGATCTATTTACAATATTTCAAACATAAATGAAAATACATCCTCCTAGATAATACATTAAATGTTTTATCATTCAAATTCAAAACATTCTCAAAATATGCGCTAGTGCATTTCTAGTTGTCCTCCTCTCTTGTGCATTATTTGTTGACTTTCTCACGATGCTCCTGCATCACTTCCCCCCTCAAGGGAAAACATGCACACCAAGAAAATACTTCAAAACATGATCACGAGCAGCTTAAATTTGCTAGCCCTGAGAATCATAATTCCAACGAGGCTCAAAGATCTCCTACTCCTGATTCCACTTCAGCATCTAGTCCTGCATCCACTCCTATAGCTCCTATAAATTTGTAGATTCCTATTGTTCAAGACATGGAGGTTAATAGGATGGACGTCATAATTGATGCCAGATATGCACCCTTAGTGCTACATGTAGTTTTACATGCACTCCCAACCACAGATTACATGAAATATCTTCCAAGATATAATGGGGAAGGTGAATTAACTATTGAAGAACATTTGGTAGCCTTTTACAGTTTTGCAGATAACTTTAACATTGATTATTCAGATGTGTGGATGAGGTTGTTTGTACAGAGTTTGGATGGGGAAGTTAGAAAATGTTTTAGAGGTCTTCCTCTAGCCTCCATTATAGATATTGAGGCGTTAGATGAATATTTTATAAAGAAATGGGGAGATAGGAGATATTATCTCTATTACATCACTGAATTTGGGGCTCTAAAGAGAAAGAACGGTGAATCTATTTCAAAATTCACCAAGAGATTCAATAAATGTATGGTAGAATCCCAAATGAAATCAAACCAACTGAAGCCTCTGCAAAAATCACTTATGCTAATGCATTTGATGCAGAGTTCTCCCTCCTCCTGAGAGAGAGAAGATCAACCACACTGTTATCCATGCAGGAAGCAGCCATTGAAGTTGAATCTAATATTTTTGCATCAGACAAATTAAAGACTAGATTTGATGAAGAGAAGAAAAAGCATAGAGATGATGCCCCTACCTCCTCTAACCCAGCTACATATGATCCCCAACTTGAAGATATGACTAAGATGTTGAAGGATCTAACTTCTAAGATAGCTAAGCTAAAATGGGAATCCAAACAACCAAACAAAACTTTTCAAGGGGCTGATAATAGAAATCAAAACCCATTCAGAAGGCCTAATGATGCTCCTCAAGTAATGCAGAGAGAAAGGAGAAATGATGATGATAAAAGAGTAGTGCCCCCTTTCCAAAACAATCAAATTGAGGAGATAGATGCAGAAAATGACGATGTGGATGATATTGTTGTACTTTTCAATGAGACAGATTTTTATACCAGTCACTTAACACAGCAGGAATATGAGGTAGCACAATTTTCAAACCAATTTTATGATTAGATGGGGGAAGATGGAGTTATTCAAGGTCAACCCAAGAAGAAATATGATTTGAGGATGAGAAATGGAACTTCCAATGCCACCACCTCTGATCAAGGCAAATAAGAAGAAGCCCCTTCCAAGCCAAATCCAAATAAAGGTATGCCATCTAAAACTCAGTCATCTCCACTATCAAAACCTCTTTCCCCTAAAACAAGGGAAGTTGATAAGCCACCAACCAGTTTTTTCTTGGAACATGAGATGAGCAAAATCAATATTCCTATCCCTTTGCCAGAATTGTTAAAAAATGAACCTTTCAAGAAATCCATCATGAAAGTTTTGCATCCCACTCCTTCTAGTGTATCTTCTGATGCCATTAGCCTACATGATGAAAATCCAACCATTACTGTGGGTCCACACATTGAGGATGGCTCTGATGCTTCTCCCCCTTTCTATATATCTCTGAAAGTCCATGATAAGATCCTTCACAACTGTCTTATGGAATCAGGAGCCTCTCACAATGTCATGCCCAAGGTTGTTATGGAAGAACTGGGTCTGGAAATTACCAAGCCTTACCAAGACATGTACTCCTTTGATTCTAAGAAGGTAAAATGTCTGGGATTGATAAAGGATATGGTCGTTTCTCTAGCACAATTACCCATGAAGAGTGTAGTGATGGACAATGTGGTGGCTAACATTCCCCCAAAGTTTGGCATGCTATTATCCAGAACTTGGGCTAAGAAGGTTGGAGGATCATTGAAATGGACCTCACATATGACACCATTCCTGTGTTTGGTGGTGAGCACAAGAGGATATACAGAGAGGTAAGTTTATCCTACATAGTTAGTGATCATCAGAACCCAAGAAATCACCCCATTTATGTTGTTGAGGATGAGATGGGTTCATCTATTTTTCATTTAAATTATGATGAACTTAAAATATCAGTAAGCCAACTCAGAGATCAGCCAATGACTGATAAAAAAAACAAGGTGTGGAAGATGTATTTCGATGGATCTTCATCAAAAGAAGGATCTGGTTTGGGTATTCTCCTCATTTCCCCTTCAGAAGAAGTAATAACCCCCTTTTATAAACTAGATTTTGAGACTACTAACAATATAGTTGAATATGAAGCCCTGGTATTGGGATTGAGGGTTGCCAGAGACATGTCCATTGATTATTTAGCAGTTTTTGGTGATTCTGAGTTGGTCATCAATCAAGTAATGAATATCTATCAAACTAAGCAACAAAGGCGCAAGCAATATAGAAACGAGGTATGGGACCTGATCGATAATTTATTTATAGAATTTAACCTCTCTTTCATTTCCAGAGAACAGAATCAGAAAGTTGATTCTATGGCCTTAGCTTCCATCATGTTTAGGCCTCCCATTGGCCCAAGTATTAAATATCAGGTGGAAATAAAACACATAACAACCATACCAGACAACATAAAGAATTGGAAAGTATTTAGTGATGATTCAAAGTTGTAGATATTTCTTCACACCATTGATGAATTCTCTAATATCTCAATTGATCAAGAAATTCCAGAAGATGAAAATGAGAAATTAGAAGATCAACAATCTTCTCATCTGATGAAGACAGTGGCTGGTCATGATATTGTAGAACTGAAAACCAACCATATTCCAAAAGGACTAGTGCCTTTGGAAATATTTTTCGACAGTAATGATGTTTACAAAGGAACTACCATGAAGGATCAAGAAGAAGAGGTGACAGACTGCAATATTGGGACCACTGAGAATCCCAAGATCATCAAGTTGTCCAAGGCATTGTCTACAGAACAAAAATATAGGTATGTCAGTCTCATTAAAAAGTTTATTGATACTTTTGCATGGTCCTATGAAGATCTGAAGACATTTGATACTGACATCATCCAACACAAGATCCCCCTAAAAACTGGCTCCAAGCCATTCAAATAGAATATTAGACAATTTAATCCTATGTTAATGTCCATAATTAAGAAAGAGATAAAAAGAATGTTGGATGCCAAGATTATTGTACCATTGAGGTATTCGAATTGGGTGGCCAACTTAGTACCCATGAGGAAGAAGAGTAGGGAGATACACTTATGTGTTGATTTCAGAAATCTAAACAAGTGTTCTTTAAAGGACAATTACCCCCTCCCCAAGATGGATCATATTTTATAGAAGGTGGTAGGTCCACAAAAAATTTCCTTGTTGGATGGATACTCTAGTTATAACCGGATAGCAGTTTGTGAGGAAGACAAAGAAAATACAACATTCACCACCTTGTGGGGAACATTCATGTATGACAAGATGCCCTTTGGGCTCATAAACGTAGGGGCCACTTTTCAGAGGGCCATGGACATCGCTTTCATGGGGGGGAAAGAAAAATTCATGGTCATCTACCTAGATGACATTGCCATTTTCTCCAAGTCTGATTAGGAACATTTGCATCATTTGGAGCAGGTTTTCAAGAAATGCATAAGGTACAGGATATCTCTCAATCCTAAGAAGTCTCACTTTTCCATGCCAGAAGGGAAGCTCCTGGGCCACATCATATCAACGAGAGGCATAAAAATTGATCCCAAGAGGGTTTGTGCCATTCAAAAAATCAAGATCCCCAGAAATAAAAAGGTTGTCCAACCATTTATTGGTAAGATAAACTTCCTCAGACACTTTGTGCTGAATTTTTCTGAAATTTTGAAGCATATTACTAACATGTTGAAGGAAGATGCTGTGATAAAATGGTCCTTGGAGGAGAAATCATATTTCCAAAAAATCAAGAAAGCTTTAGTTGAAGCACCTGTATTGGCTAGCCCCAACTATGCCAAAGATTTCTTCATCTTTTCCTTTGCCTCAGAGGAAACAATTGTTGTTGTACTGTTGCAGAAAAATAAGGAAGGGCATGAGAAGCCAATAGCCTTTTTCATAAGATCCCTCTGATATGCTAAGATCAAGTATGATATATTAGAAAAATAGGATTATGCGCTGGGCAAAGCACTCAAGGCCTTCTGGGTTTGCATGCTACAGTCTAGCATAACAACCTTTGTTCCTAGCGGCAGTGTCAAAGAGATTTTGGTCTAGTCAGGCAGCGAGGAGAAAAGAGGAAAATGGATTGTCAAGCTGTTGGAGTATGATTTTCACATAAATCCCACCAAGATGATCAAGGGGCAAGGACTGGCCAAATTGCTATCAGAATCAAACTGCAAGGTGTTATACTTTCATCAAATCTTCACCCAATCAGATGCACCCACCATACAGCCTAGACAAGACAATTTACAGGTATCTGGAAAATATTCCTTTTCACCTTTGTATAAAAACATCATCTATTTTCTACAACATTTTGAATGTCCCCCAGATGTGAAAAAGACAAAGGGCAGGTCTCTCAAGTTGAAAGCCATCAAATTATGCATTTCAAACCAGAACCTGTATTGGAGAGATCCTACTGGAATCTTGTTAAGATGCCTTGATGAAAATGAAGCCAAACAAGTCACAGCAAAAATGCACAGAGGAATGTGTGGAGGGAACCAGCATTGGAAAGCCACAATGCTCAAGATCCTAAGGGCAGGATACTACTAGCCCTCCCTTTTCTCTGATGTGTTTGCCACTGTTAAAGCCTGCAATGAATGTCATATTTTGCAGGGAAACAAAAGTTACTATCACTACCCTTGAAACCTATCAAAGCCAGTAGTATGTTTCAACAATGGGGGTTAGACTTCATAGGAGAAATAAATCCACCCTCCAGCAGACAACACAACTAGTGTATCCTCACTGCCACCGACTACTTCTCCAAATGGATTGAGTCTATGCCCACCAGGAATTCCACTGACAAGGTAATCATGAAGTTCCTGGAAACTAATATTTTTTCCAGATTTGGTTGCCCTAGTAAGCTTGTAACATACAATGCCCAAGATTTCAAGTCCAAATCCATGATTGACTTATGTGGTAGTCACAACATTTCCTTGAAACATTCTACACCCTATTACCCTCAAGGAAATGGCCTGGCAGAATCATCAAACAAGACTCTCATCAAGATCATCAAAATGTTGTTGACTGAAAGCAAGAAATCCTGGGGCTCTAAACTCAAATATGCCTTATGGGCTGACAGGATCATCACTAAGAAGTCTCTAGGTACCTCACTATTTCAGCTTGTTTATGGCATAAACGTTGTTTTTCCTACACAGCTCGGTATACCAGTCCTGAAATTTTTGCAGGAGGATATTGAGGAGCCCAATTACATCCAACGGAGGATCTTCTAGATCATATAAGTTCAGTAGATAAGGGAGGCACTTGATCAAAGAACAGAGGCATACCAGATCAAGATCAAATTGACCTTTTATAAGAAAACTAAGAAGGAGATTTTTCAGGAAGGTGACCTGGTTTTGAGGTGGGATGCCATAAGGGATGACAAGTCCAAGCACGGTAAATTCGACAACCTCTGGTTTGGCCCTTTTAAGGTGATTGAAGTTATGGACAACAACACGTTCAATCTGCACAATCTAAATGATACAAAGATCTTTGGAGGCCTAGTAAATGAGAGCTTCCTGAAACACTATTTTGTTTAAGATGGGGGAAGGTCCCCCTTGTACCATATACGCTTTCATTTATTGTTTCTTTTGATTAGTTAGTTGTGTGTGAATAAAGACTCCATATCCCAACAAGGAACTGGGCTGTAGTTTTAGTTTTTAATTCAATAAAATGCATGGCTGAGGGACAGTAAGAGATACACAGGGTTGATAGACAGAAACGAGTGATGACAAGTAAGAGCAGTTATCTAATCTCAAGGAACCGATCTATAGTTCTTATCACCTCATAGGGACGAGCTATCCCCAGATGGAGACAATGTTGTAACCTAGGTCTGCATCCCCTTCCTCTCCTCTCTTTTCCATATTCCTTCATCAACTTTTTCCTTTTTCTGGTCGGTTAATTCATTTTCTCATTACTGAGTGACTTGGTTCTTGTTTTTTTCTTGCCTGTTTGAGTCTTTGCACATTTTGTTTTATGTATTTATTGAAAGATGAAATATACATCATGTTTGGTTTGAATTACTTATCATCATGTTTTCCGTGGATTGAGCTCACTACAGGTTGCCCAAGCATTTTTATATGAACAGGGAATTCCCGTGCACACGACGCAGCAATCCAGAGTAGAAAATTTTGGGCTCGGACTGTGGGAACATACAGGTAAAGTTTCAACGGTAAGGATCCACCAAGTAAATCATATCAACGGTTGTTGTCCATTCGGGAATGAAAAATTGCATGGAGTTTAACACCAAGAGTCGTCAGAAGACCCGAAGCCCGCACTGCCGAAGTCTCGCGTAGACATTGGTCGTTCATTTGTGATGACACGTGGCGACAGATCATCTACTTAGACGATTGTGACGTCGGGAGTTTTCCAAGCGCAAAAATTTGACACTCCCAAAGGGCCAAGGACCCCAATTCCCGAAGTGAATCAAGACCATACATCAACAGATACACGTGGCGACACATCAGTCACTTTGGCGATTTTCCTCCGGGATATCTTCACGATTGACATTTGAAACTCCCGAAGA
>JZKD02S0263737.1:792543-804586 GCA_000966675.3 Picea glauca
AAGTTCAGCTATTCTCCGCAGAAGAGGATTATTGTTGCATTTATAGTTGAATTCTTCGCTCATTTGTGGCTTTGGAAGCACTTCATGGTTTCTGTATATAATGGAACATATATGTTTAACAGGGTATGAATAGCACAGAAAGAATGCCATTTGCTTAACAAAAGTCTTCAGGAGAGTAGACAATGTCTTCAAGAACCAGCAAGAAAATGTTATAAATCCGGAGCCCAACAAAAATACTGAGTGAAAGACTCGTTAGAATGGTGGAATATTATCTATGAGAAGATATGTGAAGGCTACTCACATTAACAAGAAGATGATTTTACAATGAGTCTCCAAGGGCCTTTTTATCATAAAGAAAATCCAAAACCCTAACCTCGTAAGATGAAAAGCCAACAGTTTTGTGGACCCTGTTTTGGGTAGTTTGGTGTATCAACTTCCCTGGGGCGTAGCTTTGGATTATGATCTCTATTTTAGGTGCACGATAGCTCATTGGAAAAGTATCATCGAGGATACATATTCATTTACTAGGCCCTCAAAATGGCCCCAGAAGTTAAAAACTGCTAAAAATAGTAAATTACCAAAATTGCTAGAAAACTGTTTTGAGCCAGTTGGAAAAGGTGGGTGGCCATCGATATCCACCTGGATCAATCCTCCCTCCTTAGGAATAAATGGTCTCCATTTCATTGAGTTCCTGGGGGAGAGGAAAAATCGTTTGCTGAATCTGCATCTTGATGAGATGCTTTCCTTGCTGGATAAGTTGCACTACTTATCTTGTTGAAGGTTGTCATGAACATGTGGTTGGAAGGGTTGGACCTTTTTAACCAGTATGGATACATGAGATGCATGTGTGCAGACAGAATATTTACACTTTTCTGTAATATTTTTGACTTGGTTTTGTTGGATAAAATGTGCTTGGACTGAGGCTGCAATGGTGTTCTTTTGTTCACGCTTTGAATAGACTGTGAAGAAGCTAAATTTTGTAGTATGAGATACTACCTTGAGGCACTGTTTAGGTGGGACAATAGTCAGAATTACCTCTGGTATTCTATAATGATGACCCCCCAAAGTAACAATGACACTACGGGGTTGAGACTCATAAAAAACATGGCGCTTCCACATATATCGTTGGCCCAAGAGATCACAGACATCCAGTGGGGCAACATCACATAATACCTCATCCTTGAAGGGTTGGATGTCATATGACAATCGACACAATTGGGTGACACGAAGATATCATCCCTTGCGAAGCCACCTGATGTTGTATGGCTATGGGTGTGGTGTTGTCGGCAATCCCAATTGTTTGATGACCTCTGCTGATATGAGGTTCTGCTGGCTTCTGCTATAAACAATAACATGCAGCGGGTTCCTTTAACCCACATCTATGAGTCAAAATGTGATCCCACTCTTTAAGATCTATTGGTTCTTCTAGTTGAATTGCTGCAATCGCGACAATAGTAGTGGGGTTTGCATCGATGATCTGTATTTTACCAGTATTTTCAGAATCAGATTCTGAATCAGGTTTCAACTCCTTGTTTTTTAGCTCAGCCACCAATGACTGTTTTGAGTGACATTCATCAGTGTTGTGCCAAAGGATTTTGTGGAAATCACACCATTTTCCGATTTCCTTCTTCGTCTTTCTGTGACCCTTCTTTTCCTATGGCTTAGACTAGTTTTTAGGAAGCTGTTTGTTAGGGCCGTCTTTCTCATGCTTTGGTTGTTGTAGATTTGTAAATCCGAACTCTCATTTGTTTTGGTGCTTAAATTTATTCTCGATTTTAACAACATATCGATAAGCAGCACTGAGTGATGAGATGTCCAAAAAATCCATTTAAGTTTGGATGTATCTGTGTAGAGCCCCACAGTATTTCATAACCAAATGTCCTTCAAAGTCTTTGATACCCATCTTGGTGCACAAGGTATGGAAGGTATTTGTGAACTCTAGATCTGATTGGCCCCTCTCTTGTTGCAGTGTGGTCTGTCTCATATACTGGTCCTCATAGTTTCCAACAGGGTAATAGTGTTCCTTTACCGTGTCCACAAAAAAATCCCAAGTGGGATTGGCCCCTTATATTCTAGACTCTTCTATGGAAGTTTGCTCCTACTAAGTTTCCCACCAATTTTTTTCATGGGGGAGAGATTTAAGGAGTGAGAAGGTGATATTTTCCCTGTCGGAAAATTGTTGAACAAAGAAGTAACCTTCTATCATATTTAACCATTTTTCTAGGGGATCCACATCTATTTGACCTTCAAATACGGGAATATAAAAATTAACATGTACCTTGAAAGGAGAGGTTCTTCCAAAGTGGTTGTTTGATGAAGATGTGCCTGTCGTTATTGGAAGGCGTTGAAGGATGTGGGAAAAATTCTCTATCATTTCATCCCTCTGTCGCGTGAGAGCTTGCTCAAGCAACAAATTGATAGAATCGGTTGATCCGTCATTTTTCTTTTCTTCTGCCATGGAGGCTTTCTTGGGCGTGCGAGAGAAATTGTGAGGTGTCTAGGAAAAGAAAGTGACAAGTGCTATATGGAAATGGGTGAATGACACAACCAAATGACTTGAGATGAATGCCACATGTCTTGCCTCCTGAGTTTTCCACGTGTCTCAACTGTTGGTTTCCACGTACTTGGGCACTTCGGGCTTTGGGAGTTTCAATTGTTAGTGCTTCGAAACTTCCCGAAGGAGAATCACTGAAGTAATTGATCTGTCGCCACGTGTATCCATTGATGTATGGTCTATATTTACTTTGGGACTTCGGGTCCTTATCTCTTTGAGAGTTTCAAATGTCAATCATGAAGATATCCCGAAGGAAAATCGCCAAAGTGACTAATGTGTCACCACGCGTATCCATTGATGTATGGTATTGATTCACTTAAGGAATTTGGGTCCTTGGCTCTTTGGGAGTTTCAAATGTTTGCGCTTGGAAAAATCTCCTAAAGTGACAATCGCCGAAGTAGATGATCTGTCGCCGCGTTTCATGACAAATGAACGACCCATATTCTCTTCGAGACTTTGGTAGTGCGAGCTTCGGGTCTTATGACGACTCTTGGTGTTAAAATCCATGCAATTTTGCGTTCTCAAATGGACAAAAACCATTGATATGATTTACTTGGTGGATCCTTACCGTTGAAACTTTACCTGTATGTTCCCACAGTCTGAGCCCAAAATTTTCTGCTTTGGATTGCTGCGTCGTGTGCATGGGCATTCCTTGTTCATATAAAAATTCTTGGGCAACCTGTAGTGAGCTCAATCCATGGAAAACATGATGATAAGTAATTCAAACCAAACACGATGTATATTTCATATTTCAATAAAGACAGAAAACGAAATGTGCAAAGACTCAAATAGGCAAGAATAAAACAAGAACCAAGTCACTCAGTAATGAGAAAACAAATTAACCGACCAGAAAAAGGAAAAAGTTGATGAAGGAATATGGAAAAGAGAGGAGAGGAAGGGGATGCAGACCTAGGTTACAACATTGGCTCCAACTAGGGATAGATCGTCCCTGTGAGGTGCTAAGAAATGTAGATCGGTTCCTTGAGATTAGATAACTTCTCTTACCTTTCATCACTTACCCTCCTTTCTGTCTATCAACCCTGTGTATCTCTTATTGTCCCTCATCCATGCATTTTATTGAATTAAAAACTGAAACTACACCCCAGTTCCTTGTTGGGCTATGGAGTCTTTATTCACACACAACTAACTAATCAAAAGAAACAATAAATGAAAGCGTATATGGTACAAGGGGGACCTTCCCCCATCTTAAACAAAATAGTGTTTTAGGAAGCACCCATTTACTAGGCCTCCAAAGATCTTTGTATCATTTAGATTGTGCAGAATGAACATGTTGTTGTCCAGAACTTCAATCACCTTAAAAGGGCCAAACCACAGGTTGTCGATTTTACCGTGCTTGGACTTGTCATCCCTTATGGCATCCCACCTCAAAACTAGGTCACCTTCCTGAAAAATCTCCTTCTTGGTTTTCTTATAAAAGGTTGATTTGATCTTGCTCTGGTATGCCTCTGTTCTCTGATCAAGTGCCTCCCTTCTTTGCTGAACTTATATGATCTGGAAGATCCTCCGTTGGATGTCATTGGGATCCTCAATATCCTCCTGCAAAAATTTCAGGACTGGTATACCGAGCTAAGTAGGAAAAACAACGTTTATGCCATAAACAAGCTGAAATAGTGAGGTTCCTAGAGACTTCTTAGTGATGATCCTGTCAGCCCATAAGGCATATTTAAGTTTAGAGCCCCAGGATTTATTGGTTTCAGTCAACAACGTTTTGATGATCTTGATGAGAGTCTTGTTTGATTATTCTTCTAGGGCATTTCCTTGAGGGTAATAGGGTGTAGAATGTTTCAAGGAAATGTTGTGACTACCACATAAGTCAATCATGGATTTGGAATTGAAATCTTGGGCATTGTCTGTTACAAGCTTACTAGGGAAACCAAATTTGGCAAAAATATTAGTTTCCAGAAACTTCATGATTACCTTGCCAATGGCATTCCTGGTGGGCATAGCCTCAATCCATTTGGTGAAGTAGTCAGTGGCAGTGAGGATACACTAGTTGTGTTGTCCGCTGGAGGGTGGATTTATTTCTCTTATGAAGTCTAACCCCCATTGTTGAAACGAACTACTGGCTTTGATAGGTTTCAAGGGTAGTGATAGTAACTTTTGTTTCTCTGCAAAAATCTGACATTCATTGTAGGCTCTAATAGTGGCAAACACATTAGAGAAAAGGGAGGGCCAATAGTATCCTTCCCTCAGGATCTTGAGAGTTGTGGCTTTCCAATGCTAGTTCCCTCCAAACATTCCTCTGTGCATTTTTGCTGTGACTTGTTTGGCTTCATTTTCATCAAGGCATGTTAACAAGATTCTAGTAGGATCTCTCCAATACAAGTTCTGGTTTGAAATGCAGAATTTGATGGATTTCAACTTGAGCGATCTGTCCTTTGTCTTCTTCACATCTAGGGGACATTCAAAATGTTGTAGAAAATAGATGATGTTTTTATACCAAGGTGAAAAGGAATATTTTTCAGATACCTATAAATTGTCTTGTCTAGGATGTATGGTGGGTGCATCTGATTGGGTGAAGATTTGATGAAAGTATAACACCTTGCAGTTTGATTTTGATAGCAATTTGGCCAGTCCTTGCCCCTTGATCATCTTGGTGGGATTTATGTGCAAATCATACTCCAAAAACTTGACAATCCATTTTCCTCTTTTCTCCTCGCTGCCTGACTAGACCAGAATCTCTTTGACACTACCGCTAGGAACAAAGGCCATTATGCTAGACTGTAGCACGTAAACTCGAAAGGCCTTGAGTGCTTTACCCAGTGCATAAGCCTATTTTTCTAATATATCATACTTGATCTTAGCATCTCGGAGGGATCTTCTGAAAAAGGCTATTGGCTTGTCATGCCCTTCCTTATTTTTCTACAACAGTACAACAACAATTGTTTCCTCTGAGGCAAAGGAAAAGATGAAGAAATCTTTGGCATAGTTGGGGCTAGCCAATACAGGTGCTTCAACTAAAGCTTGCTTGATTTTTTGGAAATATGATTTCTCCTCCAAGGACCATTTTATCACAGCATCTTTCTTCAACATGTTAGTAATAGGCTTCAGAATTTCAGCAAAATTTGGCACAAAGTGTTTGAGGAAGTTTATCTTACCAATAAATGACTGGACAACCTTTTTATTTACGGGGATATCGATTTTTTGAATGGCACAAACCCTCTTGGGATCAATTTTTATGCCTCCCGCTGATATGATGTGGCCCAGGAGCTTCCCTTTTGGCATGGAAAAGTGAGACTTCTTAGGATTGAGAGATATCCCGTACCTTCTTCATTTCTTGAAAACCTGCTCCAAATGATGCAAATGTTCCTAATCAGACTTGGAGAAAATGGTAATGTCATCTAGGTATATGACCATGAATTTGTCTTTTCCCCCCATGAAAGCGATGTCCATGGCCCTCTGAAAAGTGGCCCCTACGTTTATGAGCCCAAAGGGCATCTTGTCATACATGAATGTTTCCCATGAGGTGGTGAATGTTGTCTTTTCTTTGTCTTCCTCACAAACTGCTATCTGGTTATAACTAGAGTATCCATCCAACAAGGAAATTTTTTGTGCACCTACCACCTTTTGTAAAATATGATCCATATTGGGGAGGGGGTAATTGTCCTTTAAAGAACACTTGTTTAGATTTCTGAAATCAACACATAAGTGTATCTCCCCACTCTTCTTCCTCATGGGTACTAAGTTGGCCACCCAATTCGAATACCTCAATGGTACAATAATCTTGGCATCCACCATTCTTTTTATCTCTTTCTTAATTATGGACATTAACATAGGATTAAATTGTCTAATATTCTATTTGAATGGCTTGGAGCCAGTTTTTAGGGGGATCTTGTGTTGGATGATGTCAGTATCAAATGCCTTCAGATCTTCATAGGACCATGCAAAAGTATCAACAAACTTTTTAATGAGACTGACATACCTATATTTTTGTTTTGTAGCCAATGCCTTGGACAACTTGATGATCTTCGGATTCTCAGTGGTCCCAATATTGCAGTTTGTCACCTCTTCTTCTTGATCCTTCATGGTAGTTCCTTTGTAAACATCATTACTGTCAAAAAATATTTCCAAAGGCACTAGTCCTTTTGGAATATAGTTGGTTTTCAGTTCTACAATATCATGACCAACCATTGTCTTCATCAGATGAGAAGATTTTTGATCTTCTAATTTCTCATTTTCATCTTCTTGACTTTCTTGATCAATTGAGATATTGGAGAATTCATCAATGGTGTGAAGAAATCTCTGCAACTTTGAATCATCACTAAATACTTTCCAGTGCTTTATGTTGTCTGGTATGGTTTTTATGTGTTTTATTTCCACCTGATATTTAATACTTGGGCCAATGGGAGGCCTAAACATGCTGCCAGCTAAGGCCATAGAATCAACTTTCTGATTCTGTTCTCTGGGAATGAAAGAGAGGTTAAATGCTAGAAATAAATTATCGTTCAGGTCCCATACCTCGTTTCTATACTGCTTGCGCCTTTGTTGCTTAGTTTGATAGATATTCATTACTTGATTGATGACCAACTCAGAATCACCAAAAACTGCTAAATAATCAATGGACATGTCTTTGGCAACCCTCAATCCCAATACCAGGGATTCATATTCAGCTATATTGTTAGTAGTCTCAAACTCCAGTTTATAAAAGAGGGTTATTACTTCTTCTGAAGGGGAAATGAGGAGAATACCTGAACCAAATCCTTCTTTTGATGAAGATCCATCGAAATACATCTTCCACACATTGTTTTTTTGATCAGTCATTGGTTGATCTCTGCATTGGCTGACTGATATTTCAAGTTCATCATAATTTAAATGAAAAATAGATGAACCCATCTCATCCTCAACAACATAAATGGGGTGATTTCTTGGGTTCTGATGATCACTGACTATGTAGGATAAACTTACCTCTCTGTATCGCCTCCTGTGCTCACCACCAAACACAGGAATGGTGCCATATGTAAGGTCCATTTGTAATGATCCTCAAACCTTCTTAGCCCGAGTTCTGGATAATAGCATGCCAAACTTTGGGGGAATGTCAACCACCACAATGTCCATCACTACACTCTTCACGGGTAATTGTGCTAGAGAAACCACCATATCCTTTATCAATCCCAGACATTTTACCTTCTTAGAATCAAAGGAGTACATGTCTTGGTAAGGCTTGGTAATTTCCAGACCTAGTTCTTCCATAACAACCTTGGCCATGACATTGTGAGAGTCTCCTGAGTCCATAAGATAGTTGTGAAGGATCTTATCATGGACATTTAGAGATATATAGAAAGGGGGAGAAGCATAAGAGCCATCCTCAATGTGTGGACCCACAGTAATGGTTGGATTTTCATCATGTAGACTAATGACATCAGAAGATACACTAGAAGGAGTGGGCTACAGAACTTTCATGATGGATTTCTTGAAAGGTTCGTTTTTTAACAATTCTGGCAAAGGGACAAGAATATTGATTTTGCTCAGCTCATGTTCCAAGCAAAAAACGGTTGGTGGCTTATCAACTTCCTTTGTTTTAGGGGAAAGAGGTTTTGATAGTGGAGATGACTGAGTTTTAGATGGCATACCTTTATTTGGATTTGGTTTGGAAGGGGCTTCTTCTTATTTTCTTTGATCAGAGGTGGTGGCCTTGGAAGTTCCATTTCTCGTCCTCAAATCATGTTTCTTCTTGGGTTGACCTTGAATAACTCCATCTTCCTCCATCTAATCATCAAATTGGTTTGACAATTGTGCTACCTCATATTCCTGCTGTGTTAAGTGACTAGTATAAAAATCTGTCTCATTGAAAAGTACAACAGTATCGTCCACATCATCATTTTCTGCATCTATCTCCTCAATCTGATTGTTTTGGAAAGGGGGCACTACTCTTTTATCACCATCATTTCTCCTTTCTCTCTGCATTACTTGAGGAGCATCATTAGGCCTTCTGAATGGGTTCTGATTTCTATTACCAGCCCCTTGAAAAGTTTTGCTTGGTTGTTTGGATTCCCATTTTAGCTTAGCTATCTCAGAAGTCAGATCCTTCAACATCTTAGTCATCTCTTCAAGTTGGGGATCATATGTAGCTGGGTTAGAGGAGGTAGGGGCATTATATCTATGTTTTTTCTTCTCTTCATCAAATCTAGTCTTTAATTTGTCTGATGCCAAAATATCAGATTCAACTTCAATGGATGCTTCCTGCATGGATAACAGTGTGGTTGATCTTCTCTCTCTCAGGAGGAGGGAGAAATCTGCATCAAATGCATTAAAATAAGTGATTTTTGCAGAGGCTTTAGTTGGTTTGATTTCATTTGGGATTCTACCATACATTTATTGAATCTCTTGGTGAATTCTGGAATAGATTCATCATTCTTTCTCTTTAGAGCCCCAAATTCAGTGATGTAATAGAGATAATATCTCCTATCTCCCCATTGCTTTATAAAAGATTCATCTAATGCCTCAATATCTATAAGGAGGCTGGAGGAAGACCTCTCAACCATTTTATAACTTCCCCATCCAAACTCTGTGCAAACAACCTTATCCACACATCTGAATAATCAATGTTAAGGTTATCTGCAAAACTGTAAAAGGCTACCAAATGTTATTCAACAGTTAATTCACCTTCCCCATTATATCTTGGAAGATATTTCATGTAATCTATGGTTGGGAGTGCATGTAAAACTACATGTAGCACCAAGGGTGCATATATGGCATTAATTATGACATCCATCCTATTAACCACCATGGCTTGAACAATAGGAATCTACAAAATTATAGGAGATATAGGAGTGGATGCAGGACTGGATGCTGAAGTGGAATCAGGAGTAGGAGATGTTTGAGCCTCATTGGAATTATGATTCTCAGGGCTAGCAAATTTAAGATGCTCGTGATGATGGTTTGAAGTATTTTCTTAGTGTGCATGTTTTCCCTTGAGGGGGGAAGTGATGCAGGAGCATCGTGAGAAAGTCAGCAAAGAATGCACAAGAGAGGAGGACAACTAGAAATGCACTAGTGCATATTTTGAGAATGTTTTGAATTTGAATGATAAAACATTTAATGTAATATCTAGGAGGATGTATTTTCATTTATGTTTGAAATATTGTAAACATATCTTGAGCGTTGCTCTCATCTATCGGATGTAGAGACATTTAATTGTAATGAATGTAAAGTAGATAGCTTTTAATTCTGATAAGATAGCTTGTAAGGTAGGAGAGAAAACTCTAAGAAATCTCCCTCGCATGTATTGAGAAGAGGAGAGATTGTAATTGTAAGATGTAGAGAAAGAGGATAGAAGAGTAGAGGAACAAAGATTGTAGAAGGTTATATAAGCAGATAGTTGCTGCTATTGAATCCATGTATAGGAGCACTGGAATTAATACAATAATACTTTGATTCCATTTTATGGTGTTGTCATGGTTACTGTTTGCATCTATTGAATGGTATGTTTACAATTTTCTTATATTCTCTGTTATGCATTTGTTTCAATGTTATATGTGTGTGTATGCTCATGATTTCATGGTGAATGTATGAAGTCTGTGAAAGGAGAAGTGTAATTTTCAATTGTTTCTCTTCTTGAGAAATCCTACAAGGAATGCAATGAGAGTCCACAAGGAGTGCATTGACAAGGTTTTGAGTATTACCTCAGAGAATCTCAAGAGAGATACTGTTGTTCTTATACCCACAGAAGTGCAGGTACAGTACAAGAGATGCGCAAGGTGTGTCCAGGCCAGTGGAAGTCTTAGAATTTTACAACCAAGGAGAAAGGTTGAAGAACTGTTGTTACAAGGAATACACAGAGTTGGAGGTGGCGAGTAACCAGAGGTTATTGTGAATTCCGCAAGGAGTGCGTGCAAGAATACTTTTGAAGCCTTGAGCCCATAGTAGAGGTCAAGCTTAGGAAGGATAGATATTTCAAAGAATTCAAAGGAAGAATGAGGTCCAAAGTCACCTCGCAGAAGTTAATTTTAGAAGAGAAGACGTTAAGTATTTGAGGAGTCTTTGAGAATTCTGAATGGATGGTTGAAATTCTCAGAGGGAGAATCGGTGAAGTTCCATGGACTATTGGATCTTGCAAACCAGTGGCAAGAATAAGGTTGAGTTTATTTCAACACTCATAAGCTCAGGAGGAGTAGTGGCCATTGGATTTGGATCAACAAGAATCATTGATCTCATGCTTGAATTTCTTCATTTCAGAATTCGGGGCGTGAAGAACGTTGTGACTCGGTGATCAAGGGATCAAATTTTGCTCAAAAATACAAAGTGCTCAGAATTGCTTCAAATCGAACGAGAGCGTAGGCCTCGTCATTGCAAACCCAACACAACTCTTTGGGTTCAAACAAATGTCGGGAGCGAGAGATATCACGTTCTGTTCAAATTTACAAACATGCAAAAAAGGGTTGTTGACTGTATAGTCCGTACACACGCTGACGTGGTAGGCCGTACGCCACGTGGAAGGCCATATGACACGTGGTAGGATGGAATTCAGATAATTGGTAGGTGACTTGGCATGTTTGGCAGCGAATGGAGCGACGACACATGGCCCAATTAATGGTCGCCACGTGTCATCTTTTTATTTGGTTAAAACTTATGTCTTTGGCCAGAGTCGACCCCGCGACCTCCGAGCAGGGGAAATGACTTGGCAAAGATCTGCCAACCAGCGTGCCATTGTGTGTTACTTATTATATATATGACCCAGATTATATTAAAGTTTGAATGTATGGGTGGTTTGGGCCGTGATCGGGCCGGGGCTTAGCCCCAACCCTTGGTCACGTGCTATATCATATATGACCCACAACTATGTTGTATGGTGCACACGCGGGGTTAACATTTATTCCAACAATTATTACAACGAATGCCATTTGTCCTTTGACCATTGGCTTTTGAAACGGGAGCTCATATTTATGCTAGCGCGTGGTCGCATGGGTTGATATGACCTGGCCCTTGACGGTTAGGGGCTAGGTGCACCCGTAACTGTTCTACAGTTCACACTGTTTGTGCGGTTGCATCCGGTGCTAGGTTTTTACGCTTAAATAAGTGTGTGGGCTAGGTTGAGCCATAGGAGGTGCGTTTTGTAGATGCAGAGACAACAAGCTTGAAGGGGGGACTTCCAGGAAGCCTATCTTCTTCAGGAAGGCAAGGAGATAACAACTCAATGGAGGATCTACTTCAACCATCGATAAAAAGGTTAGTTCATTCTTCTCGTGTTTGCCTGAGAAAAGGGGTTGAGATTTTGGGTAGAAGGTTAAAAGTTAAATCTTAAGGGTCATGATCTGCATATAAGTTTAGAGCCCTAGCTTATTAGTCTGTAGGGTAGAATACCCCACAATAGAATTGGCGACTCCACTGGGGAGAGTCTTACTCTTAGGGTTTCTGGACTTGGTTAAAGATTTTTTGGTAGTTCAAAGAATTAAGTTTCTGTTTCTCTGCTATTTTTTGTTTTCTGTTAAGTCGAAAGCTGGCAGGGAACCTGGTTATCAATACCATTTT